>PVIR01019735.1:0-31628 GCA_004026965.1 Petromus typicus
GATAATATTTGGGTCTGGGAAGACCTTCAGGGAGTCAGGAATAAGCATCATGTGCCAGGAACGGCCCGAGTTTCTGGCATGAAAGATGAATGCCATCAATTTCCTCTTAGGACACTTACTATATAGTAAGAGAAATCAGATTGTTAACATGTGTACCAGGCTTATAGAAATGAAAGACTCTCACAGGATTATTTTATTATAAAACTATAAAATCTGAAATCTCTGTAGCAGTGGTGGGGAACCCATGGTGTGTGAGTCGAAGCCTGAACACAGACCCCTCTCTTGACATGTGAGTCATGTCATCCCAGCATACCTCAGTAGCCGAGCAATGGGTGCTCAGGTCTACCTGCAGTGCTGGCACTTTGTGATAAGTGAGTTTTGGCTGCAGTGTAGGCTCTTGGCCTCTAAGAGGCTGGCTATGAGAGCTCCATCTCATCGCTGATATTGCAAAGATATTACCGAATAAAAGAAAGGGACTTACCTGCCAGTTCAAGCTTAGCTCTGGCTTCTTTGTCTTTGGCAATAAATCTATATTCACCCTGGTCACGGGGCTTAATATCACAAATCTGTAGCCTGTGTATCTTTCCTTCACTCATCATCTGGTGTTTGTCACCCTGGACAACGACCATGTTATTCTTTAGCCACTGGACTTCCACCTTGTCTTTGTTGAGCTCAGCTAAAAAGACAACATCAGCACCAGGAGCTTCAAGAATATCTTGAGGAGGCCTGATGATTTCCACAGGGATTTCTGGAAAGAAAATGTTAATTAAATACAGTTAGGTTTGTGTTTTGATTAACAGTTTTACAAAATTTTGTTGCTACTTTGGCCTAATCCATACCTTCCACAAAAAGTCTAGCTCGTGACTTCCTGTCTTCTACTCCACAAGCATATTCACACTCATCATCCAGCCTGCAGTCTTTTATTATGAGTCTGTGTATAGGTCCATCTTTTTCAAATTTGTACCTAAGGAGAGATTGGATTTTTGGTTAGCAAACATAATGACCATTAAATTAATACTGTATGTATAGTTACAGAAATAGAGGGCTAAGAAATGTTTTACATACTTCTTGCCTTCCTTGATTTCTCTCCCATTTCTGTACCATTTTACATTTGCTTTTTCTCGGGAGAGCTGGCAGGAGAAGACAGCATCATCAAACTCCGTGACTGTCTGGTCTTCCAAGTTTTCCACAAATTCTGTGGGGGCTTCTATTATAAGAAGCTCGGCCACTGATTTATCTTGTCCCGCAGTGACAACATATTCACCTTCATCTGGGAAGCCACAGTCTTTAATGATTAGAGAGTGCTTGTACTTATCAATTCGGTATGATACACGGTTATCCAAAGGTACTTCTTCCCCATTTTTGGTCCATTTCAGTGTGACATTGAGACGATTCACCTTGCACCAAAATGTGACAGATTTCTTCTCCATTGTTTCAACATCTTTAAGAGGTTCGATAATCCTAAGATCTTCCTCTGTTGTAAAGAAGAAGAGCATTGTTGACCTTGTTTTCACAGAAACCAATGGAAAGATGCCTACTATCACATAAATTACTTACCTTCTACTATCAGGTTGGCTGCACTTTTAACATTTTCACCTCTATGATTGGTCAGAGACACACTATAGTTGGCTTGGTCATCTAATCGAGCATCTCTGATTCGGAGGGTGTAGACCAGGTCTTTTTGCAGAATAATATATTTTGCACTATCAAAGATGGCTTCTTCATTTCTGAACCATTTAGCTTTGGCACCTTCGGTATTGACTTCACAGTTGAAGACAACTTCTTGTTGTTCCTTTACACGGGTGTCTTTAAGAGGAACTATGATCCTGAGTTTTTCTGAAAACAACCAAAGGGACTTCATAGTACAAAGAAGGACCAAAGTAATGCAAATAAGCATAAAGAAACCTGACAAGGAAGAGCACACTTACCAATTACTGTCAAGTGAGCTGCTGCTCTGGCGGCTCCAACCATGACCACATAAGTGCCCATATCTTGTAATGTGGCATCTTTCACAACAAGGACCCTCTTTTTGCCATCAGCGATAACATCATATTTATCTCCAGCTTCAAGTGTCTGATCGTCTCTCTTCCACTGGACTTCAAAACTCTCCTTTGATATAGTGCAGACAAATTCAGCCTTTTCTCCTTCTAGAATTTCAAGGTTTTGAGGCTTTGAGATAAATTCAGCAGCAAGTTCTGGAAAGAAAAAGTCGAACAATATTGAAAACTTATGCATTTAAACCTTAAATAACAAATATGAATTGTTAAAAACAAAATGTTATCCACTGTAATTTTCATACCATGTACTTTAACCTTGCCATCAGTTTGAGAGCTTGGGAGTCGGCAGCTGTAGCTGCCAGCGTCCTCAAGGTGAGCATTCTGAATGATCAGGATTCTCTTCCTTCCATCAGCAACGATTTCAAATCTTCCTGTTTCAATTATCTCTTCATCACCTTTGTACCAAATCACTTCTGCTCCAGGTTTAGAAACTTCACAAACCAGTCTGATAGTGTCTGTTTCACTAACTTCAATGTTGGCAAGATTCTTTGTAAAAACAGCTTCTTCTTCTACAAGGGGAGCAAAATATAACAAGAAAATGTGTTAAACTGGCAATTATTATTTTTCCTAACACTTTTATTTTAGAAGAAGGACTTCATGCTCACCTAGGACTGTCAACATTCCAGAAGTTCTTGCTGTTCTTACTTCACAGGAATATTCTGCTTCATCATTCAGTAGACATTTGTTGATGACAAGGATGCGCACTGCTCCCTTCGATATGATGTCATATTTTTTGCCTTTTTTAATTTCAGCACCATCTTTGAACCACTGAACCTATATTTAAGACCAATGGATTTCTTTATCAGTTTCCATGCTATTCCTTCATATGAGTTTACTTAAGACAAACTATTACTTTGAATTTTTCTGAAAGTAGCCATCAACAGTGTGGAAAGATCAAGATGACAAATTCAAGTATAAGTAAATTCAGGAAACAACAACATTTACATTTACTGTTAAGTGACCTGCTGTGATGCCACTACTAGTAATTCTGAAAATGCTTTCATAAAAGTTTAGAGCCACAGAAGGTCTTAGATATCATGCAGACTGACTCCTCTGATATGTAAACTGAGATACAGAGTTAAATCAACTTGTTCCTGGTAGTTAATGTCAACCCTATTGCTGGTCTGAGACACGAAATTGCTAGTATTTAACTGTTTTTTATTAAAAAAAACAGTATTTCAATATGATCAATCGAATATTTAAATTGCTGGATTGGGAGTCCTATGTTTTTCAAGGAATAGTAAAAGAGAATTGACTACATATTTCATAGTAAAACAACCTTTAATCTAAAAGTGGTTATCAGAGAAAAGATTGACCCCTTCCCCCCTCTTTCCTTCTTTCCCCCTTTCCTTCCTTTCTTCCTTCTTTCATTCCTTCCATTTCCCCCATTTTGCCTAAACAAAAAGTAAACACAGGCATTTGGCAATACCTGGTGACAGGTACACAATTACAAACCTTAGCATTTTCTCGAGAAATTTCACACTCAAATCGAGCCATTTCTTTTTCTTTGACTTGAAGATCAGTGAGTGGTCTTAGGAATTCCACATGAGGAGCTGGAAGAGATTGTCATCAGAATTCAAAATGAGGTTTTCAGAAATTCATTCTGACATTACTATGACATATGACACAGTCTTTTTCAAGGACTTTCCAGGAGTTACAAGTGACTTTGAAATGACTTAGAGATACTAGTCAGAAAGGAAACTCTTCTTTCTGTATAATCTCTGCAGTTTACATAATATTCTTGGCATGCTATATTGTCCACCTCAGTTTTTTGAGTGATAACTGAAAGGAAAATCTTTATCGATACTTCTAGAATTTAAAGACTGTTTGTCAAAGTAGACACCAGTAGAAAAGAAAACATTATCTTATTTAAAGCAGCTAGTATAGTCTTCGAGAAGTTAGTAGAAATGAATGCTAATACAGCCTGAAGCACTGTTTCAGCTCTGTGCATTGGTAAGAGGTACAAGAGTCGTGGAAATCACAAATATCCAGCTTTTTTTTTTTTTTTAAACTCAGCTTCAAAGATGTCACATACAATTCAGACATAAACCTATTAGTATGGTAATGAGTTATACATGGAAAGGTGATTTGGTTTACATCTTTTGTTTCATTTCTCTCCAGAATCAGCCCACTGTATAAGATTAGGGGTCACCTGCTTGCCCTTCCTCCTTTCAGCGCTCCCTGTGAGTCTTTTCCAAGATGACTTTTCTTGATTAGTAATGAATATCGGCTGATAGGCTTGAAGACATGCCCTTTCAGTGGCCTTCTTGGAGCGGAAGTAGATGACATAGGGAAGAAGGAAGCTCAAGAGCCTACACTGACATAGGCTAAAGCAGAGCAACCACAAAATGGAAAGAATGACACAGTACAAGATGAAACACAGTCAAAGCCACTGGGTTTGGAGGTGTTGACAGATGTGAAATAACTAAACTAAACAAATACTGCACAAAAATATGCACTGAAAAATGGAATCACTGCACAAATGAATGGATGAAACAAATGAATGAACTAGCACGTGGCATTTTGAAAAAAAGATGTTATTATTTTCAACAGGGAAGATGTAAGGCTAAAAATCATTGGAGTTTTTCATTCAAAGAATCTAGGACTCAAGAATCCAAGCCTTGCTCCATCTTCTTATTCATTCTTATTCTTGGAGATTGATTTATGTGAATGACTTGCTCATATTACAGGAGTCTTTAGTATGCTTTTATTCAAACTGAAATTTCATGCTCATTTTCTAGTTGTTCCTCAGGCTGAAAAACATTTATTCCTTCCATATGGAAATCTCTTTCACTTTTATTTTAAATATCTGGGCTCTATGCTTTTTTTTAATTCAGTGTGACCTCAGTTACAGAATAGTCATGTAATAGGCTTACCTCAGGGAAGCAAAAAGCAACATCTGCTCACTGCTTAGAGAAAAGAGGCACAGCAAAAAGTGGTGATGTCTTTACCAGATTAGGTGTCACATGAAGATTTTTAAAAAATTTAAATGATCAGGTCAGTATCAAGACTGTAAGTTGCCAAGAAATGTGGTTACGTTAAGAAGAGCATTCAAAAAGTTCTGTTTGGTTTGGTTTTCGTGGCTACAAAGAGTTGCACATACAAAGTCCTGAGGAAGAATACTTACGCACAACATTCAGGTTACAGGACGTCTTAAAATCTTTAGCATCACAAGTATATGTTTTGATATCCTCTGGGGTACAGTTGTGTATAATAAGTTTTCTGACCCTGCCATCAGCGACAATTTCATACTTCTTGCTTTTGAGGATTTCTGTCCCATTTTTGAACCATTTCACCTTGGCATTTTCTCTGGACACTTCGCACTCTAGGACCGCAGTGGCTTCCTCTTCGACCGTCTGGTCCTCAAGAGGCTTAGTGAATTCAACTGGGGGCTCTGAAAGAATCATACTCATTAGCCTTTCTCCTTCCATTCTCCAAGACTTTCAGCACCTTCTCAATTTTCCTGTGGCATCTCCAGGGCTTTTTCTGTTCTGAATTTGCTCATTTTTAAGAAGGGATTCCACTCAAACATTTTCCTCTAATAATGATGTCTTATCATTATGTGTGCATTTAGAGGAAAATCACTTTAAAAGCTATGAAATATCTAGGAAATAATAACCAACTCTTGGTTCATAAAGCGATGGATAGCTAACCTGATAATAGTTCTTCCTTTCACTTTTGAACTATTGAAACATGCAATGAAAATAAGAGGAACAAAACAAGGAAATAAAATATATACTAGAACTAGTCAATTTTGACCTTTTAAAATATGGTCTTTGAAGGATTTTATCAGGCAAAAGGTAAAATTAGACTTCTGGATAATGGGTGGACTTTAAAGATCCATGGTATTTATGGTATAAAGCTAATTGAGAGTTGGCATTATTTAGGAGCCTCTACATTATATGCACTTAAAAATAAGTGTATTTACCTTTCACAAAGAGATTGGCTTGAGTTTTGAAATCCTTTGCTGTTAATTGGACTTCTCCAGCATCTTCCAACTTTACATCCCTCAAAGTAAGTGTATGGACTCTTCCTTCTGAACGGGTGACCACCTAGTTTTGTAGAAAAGTGAAATTTGAGAATATATGAGACATCAATCCAGAATTTAGGTTCAGTTAATTTATTTAGATAAATGGTTTAAAACAGTGCTATCCAGTTGTTTCATGATCAGATATATAGCATATATATATATATATATATATATATATATATATACTTAAAAATCATTTTAACCAATAGTTTCTAATACTTTAAGAACATTTTCAAAGTTACCTTTATGTAATATACTGGGTAACTTTTTCTGTTGATCTGCCTAGGCCAATTGCAGCTTATATTTTTGATCTTTAAAAAATATATGTAGTCATATATGTGTATGTGCCTCTATTCCATTAGTGGGTTTGTATATAGAGATAAAGAAAGAGTTTAGAAAAGTTAAAAAAAGAAGAAAAATCATCAGGTATGATAAGCTGAGAGTAGATTTTTTTTTCCTGAGAGCAAATCTTATATTCTAATTGTGAAGTGTTTACCATGCAACAAAGAGGTAGAACTCTCCTTCTGTTTGTTTTAGCAATTCAATTTATTTTATATTCCAATAAATATGATTAAAATAACTTGTATAATTTCTTAATTTTGTTCAAAATTGTAAATGAAGATGTTGGTTCATTTTCTCTTTTCCTATTCTTGAGCATTAATATTGAGTAACCAAGAATCGATGGTGTTATAGGTAAGAGTCCTCAAAAAGTAAAGATGGGAGAGTTGAGGTATATCTAGTTGTATGTTTTGAAATTGCTAATATAATTATCCGCTGTCACTGAGGCTAGTTTTGCACTGCCTAAGAGTTATCTGGAGTTAAAAATCATGTATATGTTTCTTCCAGAGAAATTATTTATTATGCTGACATAAAGGAATAAGGAAAAATATTTCACTGGGAAGTGTGTTCCTTAATTAAGAAAGGGACATGATTATTCATACAATTACCTTAATAACTAAGAATAATAAAAAAAGAACAAAAGGTTGGAGAAGGTAAGTAAGCTATGTCCTCAAAAACACAGTTACTACTTATTTAAGAATATGATACTTGCATGGGGAAAACAATTGTTTTTAAAGATTTTTTAATAGTGGTTTTTAATATAAATATTGGATATAAAGTTTAAACTTGCAGTTGATGGTTATTTGAAAAAGCATCTCAGTTTCTAGCCCATGAACAGGTGACTCTGATTTCTGAACATGTTGGTTTATCCCCTGAATCCTTCCGTGGCTGTTTCACAGTGCTCTCTGTCAGAGCACAGCGGTCAGAAGCAGTGGTTCTGAATGAACAGGGGGATATCATGCAGCCAGTGTTATAATTATGTCAAAAGAAAAGCAGATATCTTAGAGAAGTAAGCCAATAAAACAGATGCCCAAGGTTATATAAAAGTAAAATTAAAGGTCACTTTTAAACATATTTACTTATACTGGAAGCATGCTAGGGCAACACAATGTACATCAAAGTATTGTTTAAATACAAAATTATCAAAGGCCATTTGGGACCTAGCAGTGCTTTCTTGAATTGATTTTACAAAGGCAAAACATAGCTTCCTTTAAAAATGTTTTCTTTCTACCTCCTATTTCTACAACCTGCTTTTGCTTGTTCTATAACCAGTTTTTATATGGTTGGCTTTTATCAAGTTTGAAAGCTAAAAATTTTGCAAACAGTGAAGATTAAAGATCTGAATTAAATGAAGAAGAGTATATTGTTCTAATAGACTTACACAAAACCTATAAATGTAACAAAATGAGTTTATTGTTATATAGTTTACTTTGAAATTCTTTTGAAAGGAGATACTTAAGTAATGTAAGAGCAAGTTCATAAAAAGATGAGGTATTTCAGGCAGCTAGAATAAGGGATTAAAATTCTTATGTCCAGGGAGACATAAAGGAGCCCTCTAGAATGTTAGTAAACTGATCCTTTCTAATCCTAGGAAAAAAAATTGGTGGCAATAAGAATAGTACAGTTTCTATATCAGAATGGAGTCTCACTGGTTTTCTTTTTGACACTGATCTTTTAGTTTAATAAAAAGCTCATACTTTAACCAAAAGCTACCTGAGTACACAACAATATAAACTCTCCTTAACCAGATACATTTACAGATCTAGGAGAGATCATGAAAAACCAACCAATTCTCTACCATTAGACATAAGATTAATTAACTCATACTTAATAGGAAAAAATGTACATTTAAAAGCAATAGTCTGGAAGGTAGAGATGGTGCCATCACTCAGTTCAACATTTCGTAGAATTTGCTATAAAGGAAGTCTGGTGACATGCAAACAGATTCTCAGGCTATGAATGGAATGTGCTGCTGCTGTTCCTGGCTAGTAAGAAAGGAGACCAACTGCTCATTATCATCTGTATGACAGGCAGAACTCAGATACCAGATGACTTACTAAATTTCCCTTTGATCACTTTGGTAGAATACTAGTTGTGAGGTTCGTTGTTCAAAAGTCTTGTCTTGCAATACCTCAATCTACTTGTGGCTCTTTATTAAACTGAATTCCCTTTTAATTACATTTCTTTAAGACTTCAAAGTTTGATTTATGATGGGGCCTTGATATATACTCGATATGATTTCCTAAATGTTGGAAGAAAATGTCAGAGAACAGCATACTATCTTATGTTTTCTTTCCAACCCATGCTATTTTCTACATATTTCAACAACTCGAAATTAATGGAGAATTAACAGGATTGTGTGGAAATGCACGATAGACATACCTTTAGGGGAGTGAAAAATACATAATTTATCTTAATAATTTACATATTTGGGGCCTATGCAAACAAGTGCCTCAGATTTGCTTATGGATACAATTTTGTCCCTAAAAGGAACTGGTTGAGTACTGAAACTTCATAAAGCATATTCATTCATACACTTGTGTGGTAACGGTACCTTTTTTCTTGTCAGTACCACCAGTTGCACTTTAAATAGTTCACTTGCATTCCAGAATATGCACAGCCCCAACCCTTGAGTGTTAAAAATAGCTTAGAGAAGTGCTCAAAGAGCAGATCTATTCAGAAGTTATCTCAACTACTTGATCAACTGCCTGAAATGGAATTCCAGCCTTTTCCACCTAATCCCCTTGTATGCAGAACACCAGATACCATGGAGATGGTCTTAAAACTCTGTGCACTGTTGCTATTGAGCACCACTGAGACAGCCTGTTTGACCCTTCCGGGCTTCTGCTTGAACAAACCAGCACTGACAGCTACTGAATGCTTATCCTTTTCTGCAAAACTAAAACTTAATCGTACTTAACACATTTATTCCTATTTCTGACAAAGCTTTCCTACAGTTTCAGCAGAAATGAGGCTGGAAGGGGAGATGGGGAAAGATGGAGGAGGAGACCTCAGGAAGAACAAAGTCCAAGTGAAGGAGGAAGAATCTGACAGCAAAAGGAAGGAAGGCGAGCCAGCCATGCACTCGGCTTTTACCTTGTCGCTGGGCTCTAGTTTCTTCCCCTTGAGATACCATTCCACCGGGATGTCCTCATAAGAGAGCTCGCAGTCAAAGGTGGCTGTTTCCCCTGCCGTCACTGTGACATCTTTGAGAGGCTTCAGAAGACCAATGACTCGTGCTTTTCGGGAGGAAAGAAAAGGCTTTGCTTTACTCATTTTGTAATTCCAAAAGAGGGGACTTAGTTGTTAATTTCCATGGCTGCTTTCTTCAAGAAGGAATGAGCCCTGCAGATTGGCCACTTGGAACTCCCATGTGAAGGTGGCCTGCGGTGCTGAGAAGGGGAAAGCTGGCGGCAGGACAGTGGGTATTTGTAGGGACCCTTTTTTGGGAAGTACAAGGTCAGCAAGAAATGTGCGCTGCATCTGTCCTCTTCTGGGCGTCAAGTTCCTCCTGCTACATATGGTATGTGACTTCCAAAATAACTAAGACTCTGATTGGGTGGAACAAGGGGCCTCAGTCAGATAGCCTGTCAACATCCATCAGCCACTTTCACACCTCCCAAAAATGTTAGCCCAGCGCTCCCTGCCTTCTTGAATCTGAAATGCCCATACAGCAAAGTTTCTTTCTTTCTTTCCCTGTGTGTGTCAGGGGGAAATCCCACTGAGGGGATGTGGTTTCTATGGGTTCTCAGAGTCTTACTGTACGTTCACCTACTGAGAATGAAAGGACTTCAAAAGTAACAAAATAGAACTTTCTTTGGTTCAAGGGGCAACACGAGTGAAATTTTCAAAATTATAGAATAGGAATCACCTTATATTAAGATATCAAAGAAGTATATATAAAAAAGCTAACTTTTGTACTTTAATAATGTCATGTAATTTTGTTTAAAATTGGATGCATATTCCACAACAGTACATATTTGGTTGTCAGCAAAAATCTATAACACTTACGCTTAACTCTGAGATGGGCACTAGATTTCACATTGGCAGCTTGGAAATCCACCCCTCCAGTCTGATCCAGGCGGCAATTGTGCAAAATAAGGAAGTGTATTTTCCCTTCTTCCTTAATTTCACAGTCCTGTACCAAAAAAGAGAAAAAAAATTCAAGATAAACAATTTCCTTTGAGGTTTTTGTCCTAAGCATAAACTATCTTAAGTACAGGAATACTTAATTAAAGGAAACTGGAGTTTGTGGTGAGATTTTGTATCTATGAATGCTACAAAGCATACAGATAGCAATAGTTTTTTAAACTGTGTAATTCTGAGCCACCTAGCAGCACCACTGAATGCGTGTAACATATACTGAGCCTGATCAGAAATAATGCCAAGCTGAACAGATCCCAGCCTCTCTCTCGGGCTCTCAGTCTGACAGAGAACCTGATACCATATATTAGATGCTCTGCATGCACTTTGACTTTTCGCCTGTGCTTTTCTACTTCACACAGCAACTCTGAGTGCTGACAAGTCTGGAAATAGCCTTACAGGTGTCTGCAGTAATGCCTCTCCCTTGAGTTTCCAGTTGCCGTGGATATCATCTTCAGAGATTTCGGTTTCAAAGCGAGCTGTCTCGGTCTCTATCACCTCCACGCTGTACAAGGGCCGCACCAGTTTAATTTCCCGATCTGGAGAGGGAAGGGTCAGTGTGTGCCATTAGCCTCTGGAGAAATAACCCCCATAGTGTCAGGAATGAAACGCATGGAAATGTCTTTACCCTCAATGTCAAGCTTTCCGGAGGTCTGATCTGTCCCACAGTCACAAGTATACTGCCCGATGTCTGACTTCAGGGCCTTCTTCAGGATGAGCATGCGCTTCTTGCCATCTGCCTTAATAACAGCATTTTTAGATGGCTTTATTTCCTTCCCGTCTTTGAACCATTTCACAGGTGCATCCGCTTTGCTAATTTCACACTGCAGAACCACTTCATCCTTCTCGACACCTGTGTAATCTTGAAGCTTCCCAGTAAAGTATGGATCTCCCTCTGTACAGAAAGCATAAATGAAAAAGTTCATTACCTACCAAGGGAAATGGCTGTGTTTTAGAAAGCTTAGGAGGCAGCTAACAGAGTTCTGGATGTATTTAAAAATTATGCCAAATCCTCAGTGATTTAACATGTTTATAATCAAAAGTTCTCATAAAAAGGGAATAAGTACATCACATTTAATGAGATCAAGCCATCTATATTATATTTTGAAATATTTTATTAACAGTAGTTTATAAACACTATGCAAGTTCCCTTCAATAGTGTTCTTTCATAATTTGGCTAGATTTCTACTTCTTAGCAACTCTCATATCTAGTTTACCTAGCTTCACATTATTTATTTTTCTTAGTCTATTAATTTTTCTTCAATGCTACACCTATTTTTTGAATTTCATGCTTAATCTTCATGACATTAAAGTGCTAAGAAAAACAATGTGGCTTCTTATCTTCTTTTAGAAATTCAAAAAGCATTGCTTTGAAATAATTTTGAAAAAGTGAGGAAATAGAAAGTGAATATATACTGTTATTTTAAATATAACAAGTTTCAATAATTAATTCTGTCTTTGGTGGGCCTATGATAGCATCTTCATTAAAGTCTTTCTATTTTTATGCAAAAGTATTTTGGAAATAAGCCTGATGACCTATCTGATAGTTTCTTAAGGACTGTTTTGTGTAATATAATACTTAAAGACTATTTCATATGAGATCCTCCACCAACTTCTGCTGCACTTTATGCAATAAAATTAAATTTTATAAAGCACCTACCAAGCACAGTGAGTTTTGCTTCTGAACTTATCCCCATGGCTTCTACTCTAATCTGGGAGGTGTCATCGATGGACAGATCTTTGAAGGTAATTGAATGCGTTTTCCCTGCGTCGTCCATGGAGACCCGCTTGCTGGTGTGGAGGCGCTGGTCATTCTTGAACCAGCTGACTGGGATGTTGTCATGGGAGAGTTCCACAGTGAACACAGCGCTTTCCCTCTCTTTAGCCGTCACATCTTTGAGAGGCGTAAGGAATTTGAGCCGGATTCCTAACAAGGAAAAAGACACCTCATGAAGTCCAGCATTTTAATAAGGAAATGTACAAACAAATGAGAAAAATAAAAAATGATTTCAAGTGGGCCACCTGATAAAAATATTTACCTTCAATGATCAATTTGCCACTTGTACGTTTATCTTCAGCTTCAAACATGTATTTGGCTTCATCTTCAAAAGCAGCAGACTTGATCACCATTGAATGCCTGGTGCCATCTTGGATAAGCTCAAATTTGTCATCGCTTGTGATTTCCTGGGTTCCTTTCAGCCAGCGGAAGGTTTTAGGCTCCCTGGATACTTCACACTCAAATTTAGCCTCATCCTTCTCAAAGACTTTGACGTCACTGAGAGGTGTGATGAAGATGAGTGGCAGTTCTGAAAGAAGAGGACCACATAGACCACGTTAGAATGCAGTTGCACTCACTGCCCCTGATCCATTCAAGGTCATATGCGGGAGTTTTGCAAAGAGAATACTGAAAGGCATCTGACAGGTGGTGTGTACCTTTCACTTTGAGATTGGCTGCAGATTTAGCATTGGCTGCCTGGAAGGAAACCTCTCCAGTCATATCCAGCTGACAGTTATAAAGAACCAAGACGTGCTTTTTCCCATCTTCAATGATTTCACAGTCCTACGTAAAAGAAAAGTTAGAAGAAAAGAAAGAACATTATTTGCATCACTGGCTGGTACTGCGAATCATCAGGCAACCTCCCTCCAGTCTGGTCAGCTGCTCTCCACTCACAGGAGAAGCGGTCAAAGGCTCTCCTTTTAACTTCCACTGCCCGTGGACATCTGGCTCAGAAAGTTCAATTTCAAAGCGGGCTGTTTCACCAACAAACACTTCTACTCCATACAGAGGCTTTTCCACTTTGATTAGGCGAGCTGGAGGGAGACAAAGTTCTGTTAGTGGAACTGAACAAAGATACCACGGTTTCAGAATCAGCAAATTTCAGATTTGGGAGCGACTCACCCTCAACGGTGACGTTCGCTTTGGTCGTGTCTGTGCCGCAGTCACACACGTATTCGCCTTTGTCCTTCAGCTCCGCCTTCTTGATCTTTAAGATGCGGCGCAGGCCATCTGTCTTGATGGAGTGTTTGGGTGAAGCGACAAGCTCTTCACCGTCTTTGAACCATTTCACTGGCACGTCTTTGCTCACTTCGCACTTGAGGATGATCTCATCCTTCTCCACACCAGTCTTGTCATGTAGTTTCACAGTAAAGTAAGGATCGGCCTCTGTCAGTGAGTTTTGAGATAGAATCAGGATGTGAACACTAAAAAGTGATAGGTTTAAAATGATTCCCAGCTGTTCCCAACCCTGCAGAGACTGGCTGTCTGGGGACAGCTGGTCACACATACCTAGCACCTTTAGATTTGCCGTGGAGCTCAGGTTCTTGACTTGTGCTTTTATCTGGGATATGTCATCCAGCGTCACCTCTCTCATTTCCAGTTTGTGAATCTTGCCTTCGGAAGACATGAGCACTGTTCTGGTTGTGTGCAGCTTGGCATCATTTTTGAACCAGACCACATGCATCTTTTCATGAGAAAGTTCACAAACAAACGTCGCTGTTTCACCTTCTTTCACTGTTTGATCTTCAAGAGGTGATATGAATTTCAATCTTATACCTGCAATGAAAGCATGGACAATATGTTCAGGAACATAATGTAACAGTAGGAAGAATCTACTATGATCTGGGTAAAAGGGACTCGTTTCACATGGTGTTTATTCCTTTCAAGTGGAGCTACTCTCCATTTTAAAAGCTTAAGTTTGGGGGATATGTGTGCATTTTTAGTAACAATGTCAAAATAATGTAGTGATGCTGTCACAGCTTCACACTTGGTATCTTCACCTTAAAATGATAGACGCATGTGCCTACACATAAGATGTCATAGTCTGATCCTCTCAGCTCTTACCTGTCACAAATAATTGTGCCGAGGTCTTCTTGCCTTCCACCTCTGCAGTATAGACGCCTTCATCATCAAATTGAGAGTCATTTATAACAAGGATATGTTTCTTTCCATCAGCAATGATATCAAATTTGTCAGATGCCTTGATTATGTCAGGTCCTTTAGACCATATAACATTTGCCTCTCGGGTGAGGACACATTCAAATCGAGCCTGTCGTTTTTCTGGGACAGTGACATCCTTCAAGGGCACAGCAAAGTCAAGCTCAATTTCTGGAGATCAAACAAAAAGAATGAGGCACTTCAGAGTAGGTGTGAAGGTTTTTCGTTCCTTTCCGTTTCATAGAGATGGAAGGCTTTTCAGGGTGGGTACAGAACCTGAGCCCACCCCGTGAGTCCTAGAACTCCCTTACCTTTGACTGTCAAAATGGCAGTGGTAACTGCGTTAAGTGCCTGGTAGAGAACTTCACCAGCTTGGTCCAGCTTGACTTTGTGCAGAGTTAAGAAGCGTTTTCCTTCTTCTTGTTTGATCTCACAAGTCTGAAAGAAGCAATTATTTTAGTTAGCATTTGTGTGAGAGAAATTCTTCAAGTGAAGAAATATTTCAGACATAGATTTTCTATAGAGCTTAACATTACTAATAAATGTAAGTAATATAAGTCATAAAATTTGACAAAATTTGTCCAAATTGTCCATACGTACCTCAAATCTCTCCCTTACTCTGAGTTATTCAAAGCCTCAAAGAACATTATCACTACTTAACCAGATCTGAACAACAAAGGTGAATATAGAAAGCAGTTATTTATATAAGAGTGAGCTTAAAATGGGAAATTACTCACTGGTGAAGGCCTGAGAAGTTCTCCCTTCAGCTTCCATTGTCCTGGAATATCTGCCTCTGAGATTTCTGCTTCAAAGCTTGCGCTTTCTTTCTCATAAATGGTGACATCTTCTATTGGTTTAAGCAGTTGAACTTCACGCTCTGTATGTCAGAGATGAAGTAACATAAATAATCGAGCAACGGTTTGCTTCCCTGTTTTTTTGTGTGTGTGTGTGCAGTATTTTGCCTTATGTATACATAAAATTTATCTTTCAGAATAGTAGGTCAGATTTTTATACCTCCAAGTGTCAGCTTTGCGGGGTATCTTTTCCCTTCAATTTCTACTGCATATTCATCAATATCTTCTGGCATAGCATTCTTAATTTTGAGATACAGATGATTTCCATCTTTCAGGATCTCAGTCTTGTCAGTGGGCTCCATGGGGATTTCATCATATCCTTTGAACCACTTAATATTTGGAGTGTCCTTAGCTATGTCACAGGTGAAAACAGCTGTCCCTTTGGGTTTCACATGCTGATCCCGAATAGGTTTTACCAGCCAGTCTCTAATGATTTCTGTATGAAAATAAGGTCACAAAGAAAAACACTGTTATATCTGAGTAATATAAAATAACTGTCTTGGTAAATTCAGGAAAAGAATTCATAAAAGTGCATGTCATTAATCTGCTATGATATATTGGCATTCTTTCCCTTAGATTAGGTACAAGACTTCTGAGATTCAGATATTGGAAAACAGTTCTTTCTTCTGCTATAATAACAGCAGAAGAAAATTTCCTACTACTATCCTAACAACTATCATTGTTTTCTTTTCTCTCTTTTCTTTTTTTTGAGTCAGGATCTCACCAGGCTGGTTTCAAACCTAAGTTCTCAAGAACCCTCCCTTTTCAGCCTCCCAAATACTAACCTACTACTTTTACACAAGACGAGCACTCCAGGTTGTTGGCATTTTCCACAGTCACAGTGTATGTCCCGGCGTCGGTGTCGTCTGCATCATTGATGGTGAGAGCCCGCATCAAGCCAATGACCCCTGGCACGATGCGGCCAGGTTTTTCCACCACAATCTTCCCGTCTTTCCTCCAGACTACATCACGCTCTTTGTTTAACTCGCAGCTCAGGTACAGTGGCTGGCCTTTGACCACTGTCACTTCTTCCTCCAGTGTCTTTACAAAACGGACAGGAAGTTCTGCGGAGAATTTTAATATGAATTTTAACACCTTAGAAATTTTCAATGAAATAAAACTTGCAAATAAGACTCGTCTAAAACTGGAAAGACAAGTTACTACTGTGATTTCTTTTGGTAAAGCATAAACAGATCATATTCAGAGGACTGGTGATTACCTTCAACGATAAGTTTGGCTGTGGAGGTCTTCTCTTTATTTCCCAAACGTAAAACACAGGTGTATTCGCCAGCGTCGGAGAGTTGGACGTCAATGATGTGCAACTTCCGGTCTTTACCATCTGCAATGAACCTGTGCTTTGGACTCTCACGGATATTGCTCCCATCCTTCATCCAGGATGTAATGGCCGTGGACGGGGAGACTAAACACTCAAAGATCGCAGAAGAGCCCACAGACTCTGCTTCCGTCAAGACGATGTCTTTGATCTCTTTTACGAATTTCAGTGGCACAGCCTTTAGCTGGTAGGTGAATGGGGCTTCATCGGGAGGTTTCTCGCCACCGCTTCCTGGCCTTAACTTTTTCCTTTCAGCTTCGATTGGTGAAGGAGTCTTTTTGGCTACGCCTGATTCGAAATAAAATGAAAAAGTTGATTAGGCCTCACGATAGGAGTTGTGCAGTGACTGCGGGCTGCTGGCTGGGTGAAAGCAGCCATAAAGCAAGGAGAGGACAAGAATAAAAACTAAGGAAAGGCAGTGGAAAGGTCAGTTGAAATTATACTGCAGGAAAATGAGATCGCTTCAGGAATCCAGAAATAAGAAATGCCTTTGGTTTACTTAAGTTTGGATCTTACAAATAAAATACCCAGATTCACGTATACTTATTTTGCTATCTATAAAGAGCATGTACATGAAAAATGAAGCTAAAAACTTGGCGTTTGTTACAGACATGATACCACTTAAGGACCATTGGAGGTGGACAGCTTGAACTATATACTGAATTGAGCAGCATTAATTAAAAATAATCAGGATTGTCATAAACTTAAAAAATTATTTTCCCTTGGGATGTGAAGTTTGGGAGTTCAGAATGGAAGGTCTCCACTCTGGTATGAGGAACTGCATCTCACCTTTGATGGGGCCTTTCGGCTTGGCAGCCTCTTCCTTTGACGCTTTAGCTTCTGAAATAGAAAAAGTCAGGACTTAGATGACTTTCAGACTTAATAATAAGCCAGGTGGGATGAGTCGTGCTCTTGTTATAAATACTGATGCACAAAGAAAAGCTGATTTCATATGACCTCTTTGGGGAATATTTTGATATATTCAAGAAGGCATATTCTGAGGTTAATATTATCCTGCTAAACTGTCAACATATTTGGGATTTAAAAATTCTTTCAGCAAATGTTACTGTTCTCCTTTGACTTTTGGAAGGTTTACTATTGGCCTGTAAGGTGAAGTTTTGTTTTTACCTAGGTATATAAAATATTTAACGTTTTTGTATGTTTTGGTTATATGAGTAACTGAGGGAAAAAAAGTTTTTGTCAGTAAAGGTTAGGTGTAGAAAAAAGAGAAACAGGCCAGAAGTTACCAAGACCCTTTTTGTGTGTGTTAAAGTTGATTGGACAAGCAAATCAGGATAGACTAAGGAGATCAGCCTGACAATGGTTCATTATGTTGTTCTGAAATAACAAAGGTACCACATTGAAATTTTAAAAGCATAAAAGAAACAATGCTAAATTAATGATAAAATATATCATAAATATTAAAAATTACACCTTATTCAAAAAATGAAAATGGAGGGAAGAAACAGAAATAAGGCTTTTGTATGTAAGGAGGGAAAGGGTTTCGGGGGGATGGAATAAAATAAAATAATTTTTTTTAAAAAAACATGGTATTTTTTTTTGTCATTAAACACAATAAAAGCTCAAATATTTGAATAAAAATTTAAACTGATTAACCTGCCAAACACCAAATAGGAAGTGTATTTATCAGTGATTAAATATGATACATCAAATCAGTTTTGATTTTGAAATTATCATCTAGCTGATAAACTACTAAGTATATAACTAAAAATACTTAAATTTGTACTTGAGATGCTGTAAAATTAAATTAGGACAATTACAAAATTACTGTTGGCATGAATCTTTAGACAGATTTAAGTGCTAAACTCTGCAGTCTTTTTTTTCCTGTGGTAAAATATATCTAACAAAATTTATCACGTTAGTTAGTTCAGCATACAACTGAGCTGTAGTAAGCAGACTCACAATACTGTACAACCACCAACACAATCTATTTACAGAACTTATTCCTTGTCCCAACACATGGCCTTTAAACAAATAGGCAATGATTCCTTTGCGGCACAAAGGGACGTTTCGTGCGACTCCTTCATGTGTAACTTAAGAGTATCTTTCTGTCTCCTTAGCTTTCAACAACCCTAAACATATTCTTGACTAAAAAGCATATGAAAGAAATGATGAAATCCAGGAAAGTGCAGTCTGGTCAAAATACACTGAGCGATTGGACACATAAACATGTGAGATGCAGAAAGGTAAGAATTCGTCCTAACTGCCCTCAGCTAAAATGATGTTTTAGTATAAAGTTGGCTGGAAATTGAACCATATGAAGGTAACACTGCAGGACAAATACCTGCTTTCTTTCCGACCACTGGCACGGTTACAGGGGCGGCGATGGGCGTGGGTGCTGGCTCCACAGGAGGTGGTTTTATGGTCTTCACTTCTGTAGAGAGATACGCATTGGGTTACTACACTACAGCCACCTGTCCCCTCCAGAAAATCTGTATGGTGCCCTAATGGCCTTTCCTAACCTAACTTTGAAGTCTTCAAATAATTAGTTTTTAAAATAGTACATTAAGCATACCGAAACATTAGGAATTATTTGATAGACTGACTTGCACTTAGTTTTCCAGAATCAATTCCACATTATTCATATGAAGCCTCAAGGAAAACGTCCGTCACTGAGGGTGTCTTGCTTACCTGGCTCAGGCTTCGGTTTGGGTTCGGGTCCAGGGAGTGGTATTGCCGGCTTAATTTCAGGCACTAAAATAATTCACAGTAATGAACAGGTTATCACAGTAGTTTTGAATTTTTCATAAAATCAAAATTAAAATTAAGCAAGCTCAATATATTGAGAGATATGGGAATTTATACACATGTATTTGTGAATTATCTATTCTAAGCTTATTTTTCAGTTGGAAATGAAATATTCAAAAACTACAGTAGTGTCATTTATTGGTTTTAATGTTATTCAGTGCATCACCTGTTTACAAATTTTTCTAGAAATTTATTTAACAATGAGTGCTCATCCTCAAGTGGCACGGAAGAGAAAAATGGCAAAAAAAATTTAAGACATCTGTGGTTGCCAGATTAAGGTCACTAGTTTAAGGTGTGGAGTGAAAAGCCAGTACAGTGACAGTTTAAATGTTACGGGTTCCGACGATGAGAGGCAACTAAGCAAGTGTCAATAAGTTCGTATCTTTTTAAAATCATTATTGGGACATTATGCATATACATCATCATCTCATTCAACATTGAGAGTTCGTACCAAAATATGACACGACTTTATTCTCATTTTTCCCCTTCCCCCACCTGCCCTACAACTCCCCACCCCCTATATACATAATCTTTGTTTCCTTTTTTCTTTATTATTATCACATTTTCCCCCCTCGTTATTTATCACTACACTCTCTTTCCTTTTGAGAAAACACAGTTGTAAATGAGTTGTAGTACGTGTAAGTTTGTACCTCTTGTTGGTTCGGGAATCTTCCTCTCCTTCGGAGTCACGGCTGGAGGCGCTTCTACCTCCTCAGCAGCTTTTGGAGCAGGTGCTGGTACTTTAAGAGGATGAGATTATTTTCTAGTGTTAAACTTTGAATACTCCGAAACCAACTTACTTGAAATGTCAGATCAAATAATTTATTTCTCAAAAACTCGAATGGCTTTTACCAAACTTTTTGATTAATTGATCTCTATCATTTCATCTTGACTCTGCCTCAATTTATTTTTATTTCGTCCACTTGCTCCCCACCCCCTTAGCTTTCTCTTTATAAATCACTTGGATAATAGTTCTCAATAATTATATTTTTTAAGAATAGGTGAATAATAGCAAAAGCCTGACTCATTTTAAAAAGCCCTCAAGCTTTGCGAAACATTAGCCAACATATTCCCAACATTATTCAGTAATCAACTTGATTATTTCACTCATTTCCACAGGAAAAGGTGAAGGGGAAAAGAATAATAATGATGTGGTATAGGGAATACATGAATGCATTTGGAAATTACTATAAAATATTTAAGCAGAAAGCAGACAATGGAAAACACGTATTACATGCAAATGAAATATGAAGTGATGTTTATGTTTAACTTCACTAATGTTTACAAGATAAACCTTTTGTTAATTATCTATTTCATTAAGTGATAATTTCACACATGGCCACCAAAATTCCTACCTTCTGGTTTTTTAATTTTTTCTACTTTTTTAGGTTCTACTTTAGGTTCTTCTTCTTCGGGTCTCTTTCTTAGAACTTAAAAGACAAAAAGGTTTATATGTAAACCAAGACAAATGAAGATGTTGAATAAACTTTGACAAATGTAAATAATGTACAAAGCAAGACAAATGAAAAGCATGCAGGCCAGTATCTGGGAAACTGACTTTTACACACATGAAAGAAAAACCAGAATTTGTTACGTTAATTCATGTAGTACTCAGATATACCATTCAGAGACAGCTATACAGCAGAAATGGATCAAATGAATAATTTGAATGGCAACCAGTGCTAATAAGAATTCAGTGTTAAAATTTATTGAATGGTATTTAAATAGAAGTGGAAATTTACTTAAGCAGAAATATCTAAAGAAATGTGACCTTGAAATTTTTGATTTTATAGGAAGGCACTGTTAGAGCTCGATTCATTTGAATATCTTGCTTTTAATTAATGTTTTTGTTCCGCCTCTAATTCTTAAGTATTTAGTAGGAAATTATTTGGTCTTTAACAAAGGTTATTTATTAGTCATGGTGATTTAGTGTTACACTTTAAAATTTAAATACTAAATTTAGGCTTAGACAATTTTATGTATTTAACAAATTTAGTGTATTTTAGTGTATGTGTAATGTGGTTATAAAAATGACTCGTGGTCATTGTTAGTTTAGATATTATTAATTTAGTTATGTTTATGAACATTGTAAATTTCAAAGTACTGTGAATGCTCACAAAATTTCTGTCTTCTTTTTAAAAAGATTGGGAAATTATAGGCTCCTTAATTTTCAATGAACTACAAATTTTGATTAATAAGGAATCAAACTCAAAGAAAATCAAGGGACAGAAATATTTTGTAAGCCCTCAAGTTGACTTGTTTAGATATTTAAAGCTGATATCGCTGTAGGAAAATACCATACCGCTTTTCAGAACCACTTCTTCCTTTGGCTGAGGTTTAGGCTCAGGAAGTAATTTGCGAACTTTCTTTTCAGCTCCGGGCACTTAAAAGAACATGATTTCAAATTTTGAGTGAAATTCATAGAAAAATGGAATTTCAAAAAGAAAAAAAGTTTCTCCTCAAATTGTTTAACTATAATGTGTCAAAAGTAATTTTTTGCATATATTTTTAAAGAATTTAGCAGCAGTTAATACACTTAAAATTAATTTCTCCACAAACCTGCACAATTCTGTGATGAAACTGAGCTATATTAACTAGTAGTATATGTAGTCATGTTACTGGATATAGAAGTTTCTGTTCTCATTAAGGACTTTTCACAGCCTCCTTGTTCCAATCTGCAATTGTTTATCACCCAAATCTATGTGGATATCTCTTAATCATTAAATGCATTGGATAATATTGGGGGGAATTAGTGTCATTGCTCAATGCTTCCCATTGGTAGGAAGAGACACAAAGGAATCTGGTTTGTGACCTTGTTGCTGAGAAAAGGTCATATTTCACTTTCTGAACAGAAGTATACTTTGTTAAGGTCTCTGTTTTGAAAGAGTACTAATTTAAAATTATTGAGCTCGGAATTTCCAAGTTAATATTAGAAGCTTTTTTCCCCCATGAATCAGAAATCTTGAATTTAAACTATAAGTATCCCCAGAAACTGTTAATAATTTCTTTTTGCATCTACAATGAATGCCAATTCTGGTGGATGGTGTTATTTTAATAGCTGCTCATTGCTGTTATTACAGTCTCTAAGGACTCATATAGGAGAACAGAAAACCACTTCTTACAGATGACTGGACCATTTTACCTGTCAACTAAGGCCAGATAACATCTAACTGAAAACCTCATATATTTGTGCATATAACATATTTATCCACTCATAAGATACCTCAACATTCTTACAAAGTTTCCCATTTATTGTTTAAAGAAGCCATCAGAAAGTCATTAAATAGTTTTTTTAATGTGATAGATAGTACTACTTAAATTGTATTTCAAAAAATTAAATATACAAAAGGTAAGCATACACTTCATTTCAAATAAACACATTTTATAATGTCAAATATTTTAAGTAAACAATTAATAGTTAAACAGTAAATTTTCTAGCCATGACAAATTGTGCTGACCTTCATTATTATTTGTGAGTTATTGAGATTTTTTTTTTTTTTGAGACAGGGTCTCACTTTTGAAGTTCAGGCTGGCCTTGAGCTCACAGCAATCCTCCTGCCCCTGCCTCTCAAGTGCTGGGATTACAGGGATGAGCCACCATGCCCCACAGGTGGTATGTGGTGGTGATTGCTGGTGGGCATGAGTCTCCATGCCTGGCATTGTTGTATGTAGTTACCAGGGATTGAACCTGGGCCCTTGGGCTTGAAAGGCAGGTGCTGGAACCACTGACCTAAATCCTTGGCCCTAAGATTCTTAATATGCAACAACTTTGATTGACTGAACTCATGTATCTAATTGATGCAAGCTGAGATGGAAAAATACACATTTCCTTTCATTATATAGTTCACATAGTGAAAATATATCTGTGAAGTTATTTTTCCATATTATTATTTTATTTTAAAGATCTTTGTGACTGAAACCCAGGGACAGAACACATCATTGTGGCTATCATTTACAAAGGCATTATATGTTTTTATGTGCCAGTTTAATGTTTACTAGTTAATATCTATGATAAAATTATTTTATGATCCCTATTTTGTGAGTCAGGAAATATAGACTCATATGGGTGATTTTTTGATAGCTCCAGAGTGGTCAAGAACAGACCCAGCTTCTGGCTTTGGATATGTTTATTGTGTAAACAGAGTACTGCTATTCACAAAATTTATTAGAAAAAAAGTTTATTTTTAATAGTTATTTTCAAGAATTTTATGGCTTAATTTTCTTTAGAGTCTAATTTTATATAAGGAAGAAACTAGTTAAGAAATCATGACTCCAAAATTGAGATGCATTGATAAGGAAGCTTTCCTGAAATATGAGATTTGTGCCCCTAAAAAAAAGTCTTGGTTGAAGTGACAGAGAAATAAATCATGAGAAACTCCCATGAGCCATTTAACCGTATAGAAGGGAATTAGGGTTATCAGTGCTTAGAATGCTAACTAGGATGCTGAGGTTTTAGCTAAACTCCAAAGCTTACTCCTACAGAGCATTTTAATCCAAGACATCTCCTGGTATCAATTTCAGCTAACTTGGAAAATTTGCTATTTTGGAGTTTAGAAAAGTGCAAGATGGCACATGGAGATAAGACAAACAATGCGCATAGAATGTATGAAATGGATGGGAGACAATGGAAGCAACATTCATTAAGCAGGACCATAAAAGCCACAGTAATACAAGAAATAAGTATCACTAGTCTAATCTTTAAAAGACAAAGAGAGAGAGAAACATTTTATGAAGTCAGAAAGAGAACAGAATCAAATGAAGGGATAACACATATGAATGCATTATCCAGCCTATGAAATACCTTTTGCTGGTGCAATCTCCACTTTTTCTGGAACTTCAGGTTTTTCAGGAACTTTCTTCTTTGAAACAGCTTTAAAGAATATGATCTTACTTTTATTATTTGTATATTTACTTTGAAGCCAATGATTAAGTTTTTACTCCAAGAACCAAAACCAAGCTTTTCTTATTAGCAGGAAGCACTCATAACAGCCAAGAGCAGCCACCAGACCCAAATGAGAAGTGCTGATACCAGGAGGACAGATGGTTTTTACTCCAAAGGTGTATTGGCAATTAGGACTGGTTGAGAAGATTACTTTTATTCTTCATAAGAAGAGGAGGCAAACACTCACCCCTTATCACTCAAGAACGAGGTGATATTTTAAGCAGTGGTACCTTTTTTTGCATCTCACCTAAAACCCAGCAGGGTTGCAGAAGAGCAAGAATCACTAGAAGCTGTGATCTACTCTGAAAGATTCTGGTTTTGTGTATGAGTACTTACGAGAAAAGTGTGAATCTAAGAGTATATCTAGAGTCTTGCAGATTCAGAAATCTTATAACATTGAAAATACGAAGGCTTTTTCTATGAAAAGAAACAATATGCTTTTCTAATTTATTTTAGATTTCAATATTTTAAAAAAGTGGTAACTGCACCAATCCAATACATTTATTTTCTTTCAGTGCCAGGTAGTTAATGTAGGACCTTGCTCTTGTTTGACAAGCACTCTGTCATTGAGGATATTTTCGTATCCAATAACCTTATCAATTCAAGGAAAAATTAAAACACAGAAATATATAAAGTTTAATAATAAGAAATGGCAGAAATAAAATATATATATATAAAACCTCCCTTTCCACCAAAGGACACAACTAGGCTTCTATTTAAAGAAAACTTCTTCAAGAAGAAAACTAAACAAAAATATAGACAGTGTAGAACAATAATGGGTTATTGTATGCTTTCCTTTCATGGTACATATTTATGGACACCAAAATGTTATTTATAATGTACATTTAATAAAGCATGTAAGCCTTTACAAACAAGTTTTTGGCTTTTATAGAAATTTGTTATTGTATATTACTATCTTGCCAAGCTTTTTCAGACATGCACAAGATTTCAATATATGCACAGCAATCACCGCTGAAATGGAAAGACCTTCCTCTCTCTACATCGACAAGTTAGTAGGGAAGCTTCTGCATCCAGATGTCAAGATGACATGAACGGAAAAACGTCTTGCATTTAGAAGAGCAGGCAGAGTTTGACAGGGCCACTAGGGCCCTGGAGCAGCAGAAACACATGTCTCCATGCAACTGTCTAGCACCATCATATCTGCACATACATGCTTTGAACAGTAATACATCTTTGGCAAGCCCCATTTCCAGTGGAAGGAGAGAAGTTTGAAGTGGGTCAGTAAGGTTTTGGATGTAGCATTGTATACCTTTAAGCTGGAACATTTTCTCCTTTACGTCTTCCTTTGGTGGAGGAGGAGCTGGAGCCGGGGGTCTCGGTTTGAGTTTTGGTTTCTCAATAACCTTTTCAGGTTCAGGTTCTTAAAAGAGCATTTCAGGAGTGTTAGCGTACGTATATGTTAGCATGTGTATGTACAATGTACTGGGAAGAAATTTAGATATATAAGAAGTAAAAGTTTTTTATTCATAATGTCAGTGTCAAACATAAAACATAAAATAAGGCCCAACATAAACCATAACACTGTACATACATAATGACACGTACAGCAAAGATACTAATAAAAACAATAAAGGAAGCACCTGGACAAGCGATATTTGATATGTGATATATAGTAGATATTACAGGAAACATGAGAATAAGATGCACATTTAAAACAGAGATGCAGAGATGTGTAGAACAATAGGAACCACATATATTTCAAGATGAAGATACGATGAAGATGTAAATCAGGTTAATCGAATACCTTGCACTGCTATTTCTTCTGACTCTGGTTCTGGTTCTGGTTCAGGTTCAAGTTCAGGCTCTTCAGGCTGAATATACTTTTGAATTTCACGTTCTTTAAGGGATGTTGACAGAAGATATAAGATTGTAACGACACAGACTCATAAACATCACATACATGCAAAGATTACAGTCACACAGACAGAAGATTCATTTGCAGAGAATATGAAGTAGGATTTCAATTTTAGTACACTTGAACTTTCTAGTACCAACGAGTTAATTCCAGGTAGATGGCAAGTGGGATGACTTTACAGTTTTGTTAATGAATCTTCATTTAGGGGTGAAATGCAATTACTTCAGTTTTGCTTCAGAAAACCGAGACTCTTAGACTGGTAGTTATCATCAAGAATAAACAAATTAAAGATTTTACTTTTCAAAAAAGCAGTCAAACATGGTGGAATTCTGCTGCACATAACTTAATTTTGGAAAATCACCCTATAAATACTTTTGTATTTCTAATGGGAGTTTGAGAGAAGTTAAAAAAATATACATATATATGTATATATATATATATATATATATATATATATACACACAATACCTTCAACAGGGGGTGTCTCTTTTCTACCAATGGTTATGGATGCTCTTTCTTCATATGTTATTTCCTCTGGTGGTTCTTCAACTTGAAAAAACATTATTTTACTTTAGACTACATTCAGAGCAGGATACTGGAATTGCTAAAATGGGGCATATTGACTTATTTAGATATCCCAGAGATACTAGTAGTATCAAGAGACATGATGTGAGATAGGTAGTAGCTACAAATGTGAAGACCCCTCCCTCAGTACCAGATGATGAAGACTGTTGTCACAACTCTCCAAGATTTAGAGAGCAGCCATGTACCTGGGGAGGGCGGAGCTTCTGGTTCTTCAGCAACAGACACTTCCTTTTCTGGGATGATGTCCTGGGGTACTGCAGGTACTTGAAAGATATTGATTTTACCGACTATTAAGAATTTAGAAGATGTGCAAGATTATGCAAAGAGAAAATAAAGAATACAGCAGAAAAAGCTTCATTTTCTAAGATTTCACAGGGAAGATGGCTTCTGAGACTTGGTATTCCTTGGGCATCTTAATTTTATAGGTGAATATTCTCAGCCTTCTTCATTTTCTCCTCATCTTCCAGGTACTCCTTACTCGTAGGGTACTACATGGGACCAACTTTGACACTTGAAAAAATATTGTTCTACATTTCTGTGTACCCGTTCCCAGATGCTCAACTTTTATTTCCATCTGAGTTCTATATTTCTAGGCCTGTTCTCTCTCTCTCAAGTTTCTAATGCTCATTTCATACTTGAAAACTTAAAAATATATTCCCATTCTTATTTCTGATATCAGCCTGGGAACCCGTGAATCATTCTTTTGGCCATTTGGCTTCAGCTTGTCCACTTAATCTGGGTACCTCAGTTTCTCTAACTGCTTTGATAATAGACAGTAACCATCTCTCAAATCTACTCCACTTTTCCATTTTTGCTATCACTGGTTTGGGTTCTTTACTATTATCATTGTCTTTCAATAGCTTAAGTTGCTGCCGATTATCTTTCTTTTTTTTTTTAGGATTTTTGAGACAGGGTCTCGCTTGGTAGTTCAGGCTGGCCCCGAGCTCAGCCTCAAACCCACATCACAGCAATCCTCCTGCCTCTGCCTCCTGAGTGCTGGGATTACAGGCGTGAGCTAAATCCCTGGCCTGCCGATTATCTTTCTAAGGCCCAAATCCTATTACTTTGAATAGCTGTATCAATACATTGGAAGCTTTTTATTGTCTATGCCTACAAGGTAAAGTACATGCCTTCTCTGGTATCCAGAGAACATAACTATATGAATCCTAGCTTTATATCTAACAAGATATTCAACACCTAGCCCATATTCAAATTATGTACGTTGAACAGTCTTTGAACTTCCCTGCCTTTCCTACCTCTGTTTTTCAGTATATTTTCGGTATGCCTGAGATACCATTTTGCCAATCTGTCCATGGAAAAGTTCATAAATCTTACAACTGTTTCTCCCACACTGATTTCCATGAGGCCTCTCCTTGATGTGAGTCTTTGTTTTCTCTGTGTTTCTGTAAACCTTCATCCTCAGTGTGACTCCTGCCTGTGCTGGCGTTGTGCTGTCCATTCTCTCACTAGAGTTACATTCCCTCAAGACAAGGTCAGGTATTGTATTTTCTAGAATACTATATTTGTTATGGTAGCACTCAACAAAACATGTTGTATTCAGCTCTTCTACCCTCTGAGACATGTCCCTGTTTTTTCACCTGTAGGGATGCTTATGCATGTTTGCCCTTCCTGCTTATCCTCACTATTTGTCTCTTCTTCCTATAAAAATTGGTTTATACATCGGGTAATTTTTTGTTCTAAGAATGAAAACGCTTACTGAGTGGTCAGGGAAATAAGTTTCTTCTTGGTAGATACCTTTTTCTGGGCGGACTTCTCGCTTTTTAGCAACAGGCACAGCAGGTTCTTTCTTTACTGGAGTAAGTTTCTTTGGCAGCTCAGACACTTTGAAGATATTAGTTTAGTTTTAAAAAGGGTATCGACATGTGAACAATGAAAAGCCTATAGTTAATAGAACAACATTAAAGGTAGTAGAAATGAAAGAAGGACATTTCTGTCCCTGCTTTGTAACTCAATAAAAATAACTTAGTAGATTACAATGGAAGATATCAGAAGACTTTCTAAAGAATTTCAATATTAATTATGACAGGAATACCTTTGGTTTCTGGTGGCTCTGGCTTCTTAATGATTGGCACCTTCTTTACTGGGACAACTTTCTTTGGCATCTCAGGTACTTTAAAGATATTAGTAGCATTTAGTAACAAAATTGCAAGATGTAATCTATTAATAGTAATTTTACAAGTCTGCTCAGCACCACAACATAAATCACAGTGAATTAACACAATACAACACAACACATAATGAAAAAAAAATTTAGACATACACAAAATGATGAACATATTTATTTTAACATATGTACCTTTAGGAGGTGGAGGTTCAGGCTTTTTGATGACAGGAAATTTCTTCTCTGGAGCAATCTTCTTTGGCTCCTCAGGTACTTGAAGAACAAGAATTTCTTTTAGAGTCAGATGGTTATAAGGACAATATAAATGATAACAAATGAACAAAAAATTCCACATATATTTCTTTTGTAGGAATGTTAAAAAATTCTGGAGGATCAAAGTTTCATGTAAAAGAAGAACTGATATTCTTCTCATTGAAGTCAAATTTTAAGCATAGAGATAGACTATCAGCAGTTTACTTTAATACATTGTATGATAAATATAAAAATCATGTTTTCCCATCCAGTGGATCCTGCCTTGTACCTGGTGGAGGTGGGGCTTCAGGCTCCTCCTCTTCCACAACAGGAACTGGCTCTTCCTCTTCAGGAACAATTTCCTCCGGCTCTTCATATACTTTAAAGATATTAGTTAATTTTACTTCAGTGTATGGAGCAAAATTCCAAGTTGCATGATATACCAAAATAATAAACAGCAATGTAGATTTACTCCTTTATCAATTAATATCTTCTCCTATATTTGTTAAAATGGAATCTGTCTAGTTTGTCACGAACTCTGTACCAATGGATTCAAATGCTTGCAAAGTCCCTTTGGTATTTAATCCCATCTATACTCTAAGTCCTTCCGTCTTCCTGTGTGCATTAGAGGAGCTATATGTTTAACACAGCTTGTTACGATCTGTACAGATCGTCCTGACTGATAAACTCAAATAGATTTGAGATCAGAGGTAGCTTATGATGATAAAGCAAGACAAGGAGAGGACAGAGAATGAATGAGACTATGAGGTAAGAAAGAAAAGCAACAAAGCTTCAGTGCCAGAGTTCATTACAGGTCTTGCGTGTACCTTCTGGAGGAGGAGATTCCACTTTCTCAGGAACAGGGACAGCTGGCTTCTCTTCGATCACAGGTTTCTTTGGCACCTCTGGCACTTAAAAAATATTAAGTGGTTTTACTTTTGGATAATGGAGAAGTACTTGAAATTTATAACATATTTACTTTAGATTGTGTTCAAAGAACTCAGGGACAGATTCAAGAACAAAATTCATGCTCTAGTCGGGGATCTGCTCTTCTATTCCCACCTCAGTGGAAAAGAAAAGGCAGACTATTTAGAATCACAAAAACATATTAGCAAACTCTTCCAAAGCTTATAAAAAAAGTATATCATCTTTTAAAAAATTAGTGATAAGAAACGTGTAACTCCAAAAACTGAGAATAGCAATTTAGTAGTTAGGAATGTAAGAGGATTGGTGAAGAGTTCAATCATAGGTGATTCTTGGGACCCAACGTGAGTAGTGGAGAAACTCATTAGTGGCATGTACCTTTAGCTGGAGGGACTTCTGGCTTTTTGGGAACAGTTACTTTCTTTTCTGGAACAACTTCTTTTGGAACTTCAGGCACTTTAAAGATATTAGTTTTTTGACATTGTAAACAATTGTCAGTAAACATTTGTCACATTTGCATAGAAAAAAAATCGCATTTTAAGAGTGGGAACAGTGTCCACTTCCATCCAATAGAGAACAGTCACATGTACCTTTAGCTGGTGGAACTTCTGCTTTTTTGGGAACCACACGAGGCACCTTCTTTTCAGGTACGACTTCCTTGGGTACCTCGGGCGCTTTAAAAGATATTAGTAATTTTTAAGCTCATAGTTTCAATGATGTGTGGAAATCATTAAGTAAAGCAGTGGAAAATAATATTGTAGTGACATTCTTTTCTGCAGGAAGTTAGTGGCAATGAGAAGTACCTTTCACTGGTGGTGGTTCTGGTTTCTTGGCAATGACAGCTTTCTTTTCAGGAACCAGCTTCTTCGGTGGCACTATCACTAAAGATATTAGATTTGATGTTTTAGGAGGACTGAAGATTTGTGAAAAGAGAAACAAGTTCATCAAACCCAGAAATGAAGGAGGAGGGTGAATTGAAGATCCTAGCAGCTTGACAAGTACCTTTCGGAGGTGGTGCAGGTTCAGGCTCTTCTGGGACTTCAACTGGCTCAGGCTCTTCTGGGACTTCAATGGGCTCAGGCTCTTCTGGGACTTCAACTGGAGGCTCTTCCGGGGCAAATTCCTCAGGCTCCTCCTCATACACTTTAAAGATATCATCTCACTTCACTATTAGAACCAACTAACATACATGGCACATTTTGAAACAAGATTTTCACAACTCAAAGGAGATTTTATCTTTTGAAAGAAACTAATTTGAGCAGTCTCCTTATTACCTTCTGGGGGAGGACTTTCCGGTTTGGGGGGAAGAGCTTCAGGCACCTTCTTCACTGGGACAGCTGCCTTTGGAGCCTCAGGCACTTTAAAGGTATTAGTATTACCATAATTAGACAGAGTACAGACAAGGGAACAGTATCAAACACAGTGACAGGAGGGTGACTACCTTTAGCAGGTGGGACTTCAGGCTTTT
>PVIR01019736.1:0-31577 GCA_004026965.1 Petromus typicus
AGAAAACACTCAAAGCGTAATGGAGTGAAGGGGGGAAAATAATGAGATTATAACAAAAAGAATGGAAACAAAGTTTATGTACATGGGGGTGGGGGTGGGAGGGCGGGCAGGGTTATGGGGAAAAATGAGAATTAAGTTGTGTCATATACTGGTACAAATTCTCATTGTTGAATGCAATCATGATGTATATATGTAATGTGCCAATAAAGATTTCAATTAAAAAAATGCAGAATCTGAAATCCTAATGAATTCCCTGCCACTGATGTGTGTGAGAGCCCTTTGCAGATTATCTACTGCATTACTGCACCTCGACCATTGTGCCTCAAGTAGTGTCCTTGTGGCTTCAAGTTTCCATATCCAGGTCGGATGAAGTGTTATTCACTGGCTGTGAAGGTGATCCTGAGAGGAAGAAAGCTGTGGCTGTGCCAGATGCCCGGTGAGCTCAGTATTGAGTGGTACCCACTTTATGCTGTGTAAAATTCAGTCTGCATACAAAGCCGTCCAGTTGGTTATTGAAATACTATGTCTGCAAAGGCGACTTTTTCCTGTGGAGTGCATGTGGTGGTGGCAGGGGTTACTGGCCATCAGCTCTGGGTGCCAGAGGGTGAAGCCAAGAGAGAACAAGGGAGCAGGACTTATGAGCTCAGAGACATGCAGCTGCAATGGGCCAGGGAGCAAGACCCGGTCAGGAGCAAAGATGAAGCATCCCGAGCCATGGAGCACAACAAGGCAATGATTTAAGTAGGGAGCAGATTGGAGCAACTTGACAACCAAAAGGGTGTGGAAGTCCAGAGGGAGAGGGTGTCTGATGTGACTCAAGTGGAAACCAAAACCTCAGTGCAGGATTTTGCAGGCTTGCTGATGAGAAGGGACAGACTGTGGGACCACCTGATGGTCTGAGTCATGCACTGGACAGAGTTCTGCAGGCGGTGTCAGGTCCATCGTCTGTGTCACGTGGGAGTCTGAATGGTTTCTCCCCTACTTTCTCTGTGAGCTGTATCGATGATGATGCTGTCTTGTCCTCTCTGGACCATCCCAGTACCGGTCTGCACCGGCCTCCATGTGGTAACCACCACTGTGCATCTGCCTGGTCTTGCTGTCTTCCAGGTCCCACGCTCTGCTCATATAATGCTGGCCCATGGCTCCATGAGCCTTATCTTTCTCACTTCACTTTCCATGTTAACTTCTTCAAAAATGTTACACTACCGATCACAGGTGCTGCCAGGAGCTGACTAAGAGCTGTTCACTGAAACTGTCCCTTTTCAGTCCCATCTCCTGCCAAATTTTTACAAGTGCTTCAGATATGCAGAGAAACCAGAAGGAACTGAAAGGTGACATTCCAGATGGTGCCTAAAAGGGGGATCTGGAAAAGTCAGTGTTAGTTCAATGAACTCTTGTACAATTTGGAAGGACTGGGTCACTGTCAGCTACTCTGGGACCTCCAAGGAAAACCAGTGCTCAACCTGTTTTGGGCATTCAGGAAGGACATATTTCCAAGGTTACTCCAGTTTTAAAATCTAGAACAACATGACATTAATCTTTAAAATTTAGTTGGTTGAGTTGCTCTTCAGGAATGCTATTTAAGGGGTCTCTGACATTTTCACCAAGAAGAGGCTTTGGTTCAGGAAAATCAACCCTTGGATGAGAGCTGGAAGCCTGAGCTCTGACTCACTAAGTGCCCCGGGGAAAGTCCGTTTGCCTTTCTGAGCATCTGTTGTCCTCCAAAAATCTGTTCTTTCCTTTTGGGCACACAGCTGCCTAGCTAAAGACTGCATTTCTCAGCCTCCTTCATAGCTGCCTCCGGACTTTTCTTTGAAAATAGGAAAAGGGTGTGGGGATAGGGAAAGCCTGAAGTAACGGCCGGGAAGGAGAAATAAAAAGGATTATTGTGGTATGTGAATATAGCAATCTCCTAAAGTGAATGTAATGATTATGTGTCACAAATACATACTTTAAAAAAATTCTCAATGAAATGTGAGGAGAAATGTTGAGGTGGTTGTCTACTCCCACTCTCCCCTCTCCTTTTCTAGGGTAGGGTACTGGAGCTGGGAGTGACATAGCTTCTATGTTGCGGATGAATTAATGTTTTGCTAACTCTGGAATTCAGTTAATGTGAAAGTTAAGTGAAACTTTAGTAATTTTTGACCATGCCTAAAATTTGTGCAAATGGTAGTAAATTTAAAGGACTTGATATGGGTTGGGAAAGCATCATATTAGTGTGATGATGTACACAAATATTAGGTATTTCTCAAAGCAATTTAAAAAATGGACTGCTGGGCCAGGGATTTAGCTCAGTGGTTCCAGTGCCTGTCTTGCAAATGTAAGGACCCAGGTTCAATCCCCGGTAACCACATACCATACTGGGTGTGGAGACTCACACCCAGCAGCAACCAGTACCACATACCACAGTGCCGGGCGTGGTGGCTCATGCCTATAATCCCAGCACTCGGGAGGCAGAGGCAGGAGGATTGCTGTGATGTGTGTTTGAGGCTGAGCTCGGGGCCAGCCTGAACCACAAAGCGAGACCCTGTTTTAAAAAAACCTAAAAAAAAAAAAAAAAAAAAAATGGACTGCTGGGTGATGACTGGTTGATAGAGAATCAGTGTGAAGTTGGTTGCAATAAACAACTTGAAGTTGTACCTAAACCACCAGCAGTGCTGATTCTTCATGTAGTTAGTGGACATATACTTGAACAGCTAAAGAATAAGTTCACAAAATGTTAGAGGACTTGATTATTATTTCCAGATAGTATGACCAGCGATAGGTAACTCTTCAACATTCCTAGCCACAAAACATTTTAAAACAATTTGAAGAAGGAATATGAATCCTGGCTGTTGTCTGGAACCTGTGTGTTGATGCATTCTGGTAAGATCAAGAAAGTGTTAGTACTGACATTGGTAGGATGAGTGGTAAGAAACAAGAAAACCCTAGAGACAACAGTGGTCCCTTTTTTTAAAAGAAATGCTGCATCTTTAAGGCTCTAATAGCACAAAGAGCAATCGTGTGGAGCAAAATAAGGACATCAATTACTCTGGCACTAAGAGTGACTCTGAAAGCTCAGCTCAGTGTGAAGACATTTAGGGATGCCTTACAAATTTGTTCTTTGCATTTGCCTTTTTAAAGAGTGTGAAGAATTATTCATGAGAGAAATCTACACTTGAATACATCTAAAATATTTAAAATAAAAGATTCAAGGAAGAAAAACACATTATGTTACAGTTTAATTATCCTCTTTCTACTCTTTAGTGCTTTATAAAATGATGATGCCAAGTCCAGATGACATTGTGTCAGATTCAGTTTGCTCCTAAGCTTGGGACAGAGGAATCATCCAGTCTTGTGCATCCTCACGGTCCATATTCATAATTCATCTGCAGTTTCATGACCTCCCAGACACATTTCACTTGTTTGTGATTTAGTGGCAGTTAGTTGCATTGCATATCCCCTCACTCTTGGACCCTCTTTATCTCCTCAGGTATCCCCTTTCCCAAGGTCTGGTCCCTAGGCATTAGCACCTGGACAGAGGGTATTCTGAGATGAAGGTCTCAGAGAGGTAGGTTCACACCTTCAAGCCTCTGGGTTTTAATAGCCAATCTCTTCCTTGATTTCCCTAATCTGGTAGTAGGAGTTTCCTATATTTACAATTTGTGCATTATCTCAGGGTTCTTGTTTTGTTTTCTTGGTCCATTTTGTAATACCAGCTTAACCTATTCCAATATTAAATTCTCTCTGATAAAACAGCTGCTATAGCTTCTGTTTTTCTGGATGGACTCTGACTAATATAACTTCCATTTCACCCTAGAAAAATATTTACTGTTTTGAATCTTGCCTGTACCATGCATTTTTGATAGTTTAGGTATATGTGTAGCACCTATAAACAATATTAAAGTTGTGCTTTTTGTACTTAAAATTAACATAATCAAATTCATTCTGTAGGTGTGATTTTGCAACTTGATCCTTTTTTTTTTTAGATGAAAGATACAAGGGGAAAAAAAGATCTAATTGCTTAATTTAAACTCCTAGGATGTGAATAAATTACTTGTGTTTATATCCACTCTCCCACTGAGGAGTATCTGGTATCCATTTTATTGATACTACAAGCACTGCTGCAAGGACTACAAGCACTGCTGCAAGGATGATTTTCATTTATGCATCTTTGGGTTTATATGCAAAAATCTCTCTAGGACATAATCTAAGAAATGAAATTGCTGGGTAGTAGCATATGCAGCATTAAAATTTATTAGTATTGCCAACTTGCTATATAAATTCATCAGCACTGTGTAAGACTTTTTGTTTATCCATATGCTTCCTATCATTTTAAAATCATTTTTTCATGTGACAGTATGACATGCTATCTAAATTTTAATTAATTTGCATTATCCTGATTATTAATCAGGATAAACACTTAAAAATATATATTGGCTATTTGGGTTCCTTTTTCTGTATTTCCTACCTTTTGGGTTGTTTGAATTTATATATATGTATATAAAATATATATGCCTGAGTAGACTCTGATTTCAAGAAGTCAAGAGATGAGAGAAGGATTGTATAGGTGCAGAAAAGGGGCAGGGCCTTAGCTGCTATTGTTCCTGCCTGAGGGCCAGAAGTTGTTCTGTGGTCACTGCTTTGATAAAAATTAATATTTTTATCAATTCAAGGTGGTATTTGATAGAATTATGTTAACATTAAAGTGATTAAAATAGTGTTTTAAGATGTGTATATATTTATTACATATTAAAAGTTACATTTTTTTTAAACACACCTGTATTCCTAGCCCTATGGGAGACTGAGGCAAGAGTATTGGAATTTTGAGCTAAGCCTAGATAACTTTTTTTAAAAATTGAAATCTTTATTGGCACATTACATATACACATCATTATTGCATTAAACAGTGAGAATTTATAACAGTATATGACACAACTTAATTTTCATTTTTTCCCATAGCCCTACCCACCCTACCACCCCCACCCCCTATGTACATAAACTTGTTTCCTTTCTTTTTTTAATAATCTCATTATTTTTCCCTTTTCATTCCATTATGCTTTGAGTGTTTTCTATTTCACAATATATAACATACATTCTAGAACTAATTTACATCTTTATTTTCTCATACCAGAGAAAACATACGATATTTACACATCTGTGACCTATTTATTTCACTTATGAAGATGTCCTCAAGGTATGTCCATTGAAGTATAAATGGTTCAAGCTCATCATTTTTTATAGCAGAGTAATACTCCATTCTATAAAAGAACCACAACTTTTTTATCCAGTCTCCAGTTGATGGATATTTGGGTTGTTTCCAAGATTTAGCAATCACAAACTGAGCTGCTATAAACATAGGTGCAAATATGTCACTGAAATGAACCTTTTAAATCTTTTGTGTATATACCTAGCAGAGTGATGGCTGGGTCAATGGGACTTCCAATCTTAGCTTTTTGAGGAATTTCCAAACTGTTCTCCACAGGGGTTGTACGAGTCTACATTCTCACCAACAATGGAGAAAGGTTCCTTCTTCTCTGCAGCCTTGTCAACATTTGTTGCTGGCTAATTCTGACATGGCAGCCATTCTTTGTGGAGTGAGATGAAATCTTAATGTTGTTTTCATTTGCATCTCTTGAATGACTAGTGATGTTGAACATTTCTTCATATACTTCTTAGCTGCTTGTATTTCTTCCTCTGAAAAGTGTCTGTTCATTTCAAATACCCATTTTTGAATTGGGTGTTTAAATTTGGGTGGATTGATTTTTTTGAGCCCTTTATATATTCTAAGTAGTAACTCTTTGTCTGAGAGGCTGTTGGTAAAGATTCTTTCCCGTATTGTTGGTTGCCTTTTTGATTTGCTGGTGGTTTCTTTTGCTGTGCAGAAACCTCTCAATAGGATGAGATCCCATTTATCGATAGTTCTTGTGCTATGGAGGATTTGTTCATAAAATCTTTCCCCAAACCAATAATCTCCCTAATGAACATTGATGCAAAAATATTCAATAAGATACTAGCAAGCAGAACACAGAGAGTTATCAAGAAGATCATACACCCTGACCAAGTTGGATTCATCCCAGGGATGCAGGGATGGTTCAACATATATAAATCAATAAATGTAATATACTACATTAACATACTCAAGGATAGAAACCATATGGTCATATCAATAGATGTGGAAAAAGCATTTGACAAAATCCAACACCCATTTATGATCAAAATCCTGCAGAAAATTGGAATGGTGTGTGTCTCAAACTAATACAAGTTATTTATGACAAACCAACAGCTAGCATTACCCTAAATGCTCAAAAACTAAAACCTTTCCCATTCCCACTAAGATCAGGTATAAGACAGGATGTCCACTTTCACCACTTCTGTTCAATATTGTGCTGGAAACATTGGCCAGAGCAATTAGGCAAGGCAAAGAAATAAAAGGAATAAATATAGGAAATGAAGAAGTTAAACTGTCATTATTTGCTGACAACATGATACTCTATCTGGAGGATCCTAAAAACTCAACCAAGAGACTGCTAGACCTAATTGCCAAATTTAGTAGTGTAGCTGGATACAAGGTTAATGCTCAAAAATCATTAGCCTTCATATACACAAACAAAAGATCCACTGAGGAAGAAATTGGGGAATCAATCCCCTTCACAGTAGCACCCCCAAAAATGAAATATCTAGGAATCAATCTAACAAAGGAGATGAAAGATCTCTACTGTGAAAATTACAGCACTCTGAAAAAGGAGATAGAAGAAGATACCAGAAAATGGAAAGACATCCCTTGTTCATCTGGCAAAGCAACAGAGCCGAGGACCAGTGGAGTAGATTAGAAGATCAAGCCTAGATAGCTTTTAAACTCAGTAAGAAGCCTTTGTGTTTTAGCATATTTTGTTCCATTCTATTGACCTGTTTGACTATTTGTGTTCCTATACCAGGATGCCAGTTCTTACACCTTCATAAATTTCTAGCATAGTTTCAAAAGTGAATGACTCATCATTTTTTAATTTTTTTCTAGGTTTTTATGGTCTTTTACTCTTTCAGGTGAATTTTTCTAGGTTATTTATAGTCTTTTACTCTTCAGGTGAATTTATCGAATTTTCCTCAAATTTCATGAAAGACTGTTGGGATTTTGACTACAAGTGCCTGAAGTTCAGGGGAGGGCCACTGTTTATGGGGGGCATTATAGCTTTAGGTTGCATAAAGGACCCTCTTACCAGCTAAGGACGTGCTTTGCAGCATGTGATCTTTGGTCAGCAATGTGGACATCACCTATGTCTTATTAGCAATGCATTCTTGGGAGCTATATCCCATAATCACTGAGTCCAAATTTGTATTTAAATGAGAGTTCCATGTTTTAATTCATATTAAGAAGTGTAATAAAGCCCTCTTTCTCAATATAACTATTCATTTAGGTATTAACTCCATTTTCCAAACCTCTTCCTCTACTAGATTCTCTTAAAAAAACACTAAGCCATCTTTCCTCTTAACACATGCACTCCAATCTCTTACTCTGGTTTCACCTGCCTCTTATCCATATCATTCTAACCCTTCTTGGCCACACTCCATGGCAGAGGAGTCTGACTCCCAGCCCGCACTTCCTCCCCTCCCAGTCCTTGCTCAGACTTCTTGCCCCTCTCCTTTCACCAGAAGACCTTGAGCTGCCATGAGAGAGGACTTCCTGAGGTCCAAACACAGAGTGTTTCCAGGTTCCCTGTGCTTGACTTCATTGCAGCCTCTCTGTGTCTTGTCAATTTTTATTCCCTGTCTCTCATTTTACAGTAGTTGACTTGGACCACACCAGGATCCTCTCCTGTGCACCAGTTCTGTCCTCACCAAGCTTCTGTCCAGTCTATGTGTTCAGTCCTCTATAAACTTCTTACGGTTCTTCCAGTGGTAAGTCAAAGCATTTTATTGTTTTATATAAACCCACTCATTAGATCTTACAGAGAGGACCTCAGACTTCTTGGCCACCTAAAAGTCCCTTGCTCACTGAGTCCAGATCTATTTCTCCCTTACTTTATTTCCTTGACTTTTGCTTCTGTGAACATATGTCCAGCCAGTCTAGAGAACTCACATTTCTCCTGTATTTCATACTGTTTCCTGCACTTTTGCATCAAGTTTTCCTTCTTCTACAAATGTCCTTTACCCTTTTATTTATGTAACAAACACGCATATTTTTCCCCAGTAATGGCAAATTCAGGACCTTGTTCTTATGAGGCAGACAGTGTCACTAAGCTACATCTTCCACCCTAACACATCCATCTTTTGAGTCCCAAATCAAAGGTCTTTCCTCTCTGAACATTTCTTTCCCACCAGAGCAGAGAGAAAAGGAACTTCCTCTGAGGCTGATTATATTTTTAGGGCACAATCTGTGTGGCAATTATTGTTTTTCTTTCTCCCTTTTCAACTTGTGAACAAGTATAGGTAAGATATACTTTTAAGTCTATGTCTTCTCAGTACAGATATACAAAACATGACTTTAAAAAGTAAATATTTAAATTTAAAAAATTATTACAGTAAAAGACACATTGTCATGAATCCCCCTCACAATCCTCTCCCTTGCTTGGAATACATATAGTTAATCATTCTTGCCACTTCCTGAAGTAGTTCTGGAAATCCTATTTGGTGGATGTCTTTAGTTGTGTCATGGCTGCCTTAGTATCCTTAGTTGACTCAAACTGTTTACCATTCATTGTATTTTTGATTTAGGGAAGAGCTGCAAGTCCTAGACTTCCAGAGCTGGTGAATAAGGTCAATGAAGACACACTGTAATGTTTTTAACAGTCTGCATTTTCAATGGATGGCACCCAGCAGCAGCATTAGGTATACTTTTGATAAGCAAAGGCAAAACTGAATCAAGGTATTAGTGGAAACATTTGTTCCCAGTGCTTACTATACTTATTGGCAGCAGTTTCTGCTTCTGGCATTTAAGAACTCCTCTCTGGAATCCTAGCACGTCCATACACACATTCGTGCATGTGCGAGTGCACACACACACACACACACACACACACACACACACTCCTTTCTGAGATGTTGAGATGGATCATCATCCTTCCTCATAGCCTCTCTCCTAGGAACTTCCTGTCTCACTCAACTTTAGTTGTGTGTAGTTCCCCTGAGGAAAGGGATTGTGCTTTACTTATCTTTGTCCTTTGCTTAAATGTCTCTTGTGACGCTTTGATGCAGAAGAAACTTGACTACTCTCGAGTGAAAGCAATCAAATTGTTTTAATTCAAGCAATGAGATGTTTTCCAACAAGAATATAAAGGAGCTGCAGATTTATAAACCTGGTAGATCATCTTGTGGGTGGCGCATAGACTGAGTATTAGCCCAGATAAACAGGTCCTCATAGAAATCAGAAACAATAAAAAAAGAGCTTCAGGTAAAACAAACAAACAAAACAAAATAAAACAACAACAACAACAAAAAAACCCAACAACACTTTCCCTAAGAAGCTGCCTCACAGTAATGCTTTTAAACCACGACAGAGTGATTGGTATCTGCTTGACACTCAAAGCCTCAGGCAGGAGAAAAAATTCTCTCACTGAGCCTGGATTTGGGGTGAGGTATGTGAAGCTTCTGAAAGGCTGTTTTTAGGAGATGCCAAAGGAGGGATTGTGATTATATCTTCCTGAGCTCTGCAATCCCTGAGATAAAATGCATTCTCTCCACCTCAGCTCCTTTGGCTGGAACATTGCAGTTGAGAAGGGCTCCTCTCTCACTCCCAGAGGCCTTAGCATTCTAATCTCTGGTTAAATTAAGCAGCACTGGAGAGGAAAAAGAGCCTGACTTGCTAAAAACAATGAGCTTAAGTGGAATACACTGAGCTTGTGGTACATTTTATTCCCTTCGCAATCCAATCAGTTCAGACTTCATCCTAATTCTCATCCATACTTGGGACCAGGAGAAGAAGGGGCTAATTAATTATCAAATGTGCCAATGATCAATATTTCCTCTGATTTTCTCTCAAGACATCAGAGGTCTCAGTATTTTACTGGAATATATTTTCATTATATGCTGTTTAAAAAATTGTCTTTGGTCCTTGAAAATAGGCCTATAGCTGGTAGCTCTTTTTTTTTGGCTGTTGGAGGGAGCAGGGCTGCACCTGGCCACAGGCGGCTGATGCTGGGATCCTGACCCTGCCAGGAGAGCCGTGTGATCACTGGGTTCCACGAGGTTCCTCTGATAGCAGGGCTCAAGTCCCCGCCAGACTTTGGACTACTAGCACTGGATAATACTTAGCAAAGCATGAAGTATGTGCGCATAGCCACTCCATGGCCCAGAAAACATCATATCTAATTTAAAGAAATCTCTCACTATATTAAACTCTACTGAAGGATAGATTTAGTATTTTCCTGCAAAGGCTGAAGGAGAGTAGTCATTAAATTGCTTCCATTTTTTTTCATATAGGAGCAAAAAGAAAAATGAAAGATAAATACAGGAAATCTAACTTTGCTTTATTGATGTAATTAATGAATTCTGAACATCAGCAAGGCATGGCCCTTTCTCCCACAGAAGGCAGAGCTTTGCTACAGGAGGTTATTTCATCTGTTGGGACTGCCTGGGGTATGCTGGGCATGCATTTGCCAGGTTAGCTCCATGTACCTTCCTTTCTCAACTAGCTCTGGACCACAGGAAGTTGGTCATGATAAGCTAAATATGTTGCCTTCTGGCTCCAGATTAGGTTTGATCAAAGAAAAGCACTAACAACAAATCAAAAGGAAGGAAGGCTAGAGGCTGGAGGCTTCCTCCTTGGCTCTTCCCTAATGGTCACTGTGGGTTAGACAAATTCCTTAGAACTCAAATCCCTCGGAGTACCTAAGTTATAAATAACAAAAGTGCTGTTAAATTTTGCCCATTGGTCTTCCTGATATTTAGTGAGAGCCTACTGTGCACAAGCTGTGAATAGATTAAGGAATTGCAAGCCCACCAGCATATTTTTGCTTAAAAGGGATAAAGGTAAAATGCAAGTATAAATGCAAAACATTATTCATTATGCAGGATATTCTGCAAAGACCTATGGGGAAGTGTTTAAAATTAGGAATCCGAAGCTTAATTCCACCAAGACAAAGCTGTGTGTATTAAGGCTCATATGATTGGAGGGAGGCAATACAACTGTAGCTGAGAGGAGATTTCATGTTGGGAGGAAGAGGAGACTAGTGTGGTGTGGTGTGGCTCCAGCCATGTGAATAGATGTTTCAGTGCTCTGCTTTTTGAGGTCAGAACAACTGCTAAACCGAGGTTGCCTCTGTGCATAGACTTAACGGGATAATTACTTTGCTGTCCTATAAGGGGTGACCACAAGGAGGGAACAGTCCTGCTGGAGTAAATATGTGGTACAAAGGTGAGGTGTAAGGGAGGTCCATGGCAAGAAATGAGCAAGGCCAAATTGGATGAAGATGTACAGCAACCTGCTACTTTCTTTTTTTCCTGTTAACTAGCTGGTGTTCTATTGTAAGAATAATTCTTGATTTTGGTTAAATGTTTTAAATGACATAGAAGCACAAGGTGGAAAGGTAAATGTTCTTCTCTCACATCTTGGACCACCTCTCCAGTGGGATTGAAATCCATTGAGACATTTTCACTTTTTAGAAAGGATTTCAGATCATGTTATTCTAAAAGAACAGCATGTTTCACACTTATACTGATAAATGTATGACAGTGCTGGACACTAGGTTTTACTCAGCAAACTTGATTGTTATTTCTTAATATTTCTCACAAAGTTGGAAACCAGAGGCTTGTAATACTTGTCTGATAGGTGGACTTCTACTTATGTTTCTTATCCTTTCTCTCTCACAATCAAAGTAAATACTTTACTTTGGCACAATAACTTCCAGTGCTTAGATGGAAATTAAAGACCCAGTTGGAATCACAAGACAGAAAATTTTATACGTACTAATTGATTTTATTCTCTCTATGGGTTTCCTGAAGGGCCTTTTTATAGCTTCTTTCTTTTCTTACCTTATATATGGGCCTATTCTAAGTTGACATATATATATATTCTGTTGGTCCATCCTTGGAGCTTTGTTTAGTACTTAACAGTCCTTATTATTTTCTTATTATTGTTCAAAGGTAATCTAGTACTCTGATTTCTGTTGCTGTTGTAATTCAGGAAGCAGAAAATAAAAAAGTGGAAGAGAAACCAGTATAATTGTGGGAGGAGAGAGATGCTATAAAATTCAAATAAAGACAAGATTAGAGAAGACTGTGTATGGAATCTGGCACCTCGATATCTGGGTAACACAAGGCCTTGTTAACGAGGTGGTATTTGAGAAGATCCAAATTGATAAGGAGGGGTAAGGCACAGAGAGGGGGGGAGAGTAGAGAGTGAGCCCACAGAGGGCAGCGCACCAAGGTCCTGAGAGGAGAAGGAATTTAGAACTTCTAGATCAGCAGGAAGCCAGCCAGGAGGGGCCTAATGAACAAGGAGAGGAAGCCAAGGACTGCCATTCACAGCCTTGCAGCCTACTCATGGTAACTAGTCTGGATTTGGTGGGACTGAAAGGAGGCCATCTGAAGGTATTAAGCTGAAGAGTGACATCATCCAACTTGTGTTTTTAAAAGTCCATTCTGGGACGTGTGGTACAGAGACTGCTTCCCTCTCTTGAAGTTCATTCAGCCTCAGGAGTTTCCTCTTTGTGTAAAATTTATCCTTTATTTTACTGCTAGGCATTGTGTAGTTACAAGTAAAGATCAAATAGCAAAGTGCCTTTGTATGTAGTCTTCTGTCTTCCCTTACAGTCCTTCAAATCATTTTATCAAGGGAAATCAAATTTATGTGAAGTCTTTGAGTATGAGCTAAAGAAATTTACATAGATCTGTTGAAAGAGTAGATGTCATTTAAAAACAGGCATAGTTGTTCTAGAATGGTGGTGGCGAACCTTTTAGAGCTTTCGATGATACAAATAGCTCTTACATGCCACCAGTGTTCTAGAGCGTGTCTAAATATGCAGCTGCTTTCTTCAACCCTTCGGACATGACAGAAATGTCTCATGTCTGTGACAAATTTTTTAAAAAGTAAATTTTAAATCAATCATTCTTTTCCTTCCCTTTCTAATCTTTGTTGAAATTTTCTTTGTTTGCAAACATTGCCAATAAGCCAATTTGAATATGAATTATGATGAGCAATACCGTCTGGGCCCGTGGAAAATGGAGTTCTTCAGACATCTGTGAACACTTCCCTGCTCTTACTTGGCTGATGCAGATTCAGTTCCAGGAAGACTTTGGATGTTTCCCTCTGTGTTCTCGCATGCTGGTTGACATGTACCAAGCTAATTGCTGGCTAATTCTGTAATAGATGTAGCCAGGTGTTTTTTGCAGTATCATAAAGCTTGAACCCTGTTATTCATGTGCTTGGACCCCTACTTACATAATGCATAAATATCTAATCTCTCAGCACTGCGCCCTTTTTCATGAAGTAAATCCTTGCTGACTATACTGAGTTCAGTTTAGGAATTTGGATTAACACCAGAAATTAAGAGACTTGATTATTTTGAATTCAAATCAGAGAACACATAACTGAATAGCTCCATTACAAAATGCAAATAGAGAGTTTGAGGACTGAGAGTGAGACGGAAGTGACACCGGAAGTAAACAAGCACTGCCGGGTTCCAGCTCCCTTCTGGGCCATGCTTTTGGCGCTTATCTCCCATGTTGGCAGTTTGTACACCTACAATTTAAGGTCAGACAAGCTGTGCCTTTCTCATTGTTTTTACTTCAGAATCCAAAAAATTCAGAGTCTGACATGCCCTAAATTTTAGATGACAAATATTTGGCATCATAGATGAAATGTGTGTGTGTGTGTGTGTGTGTGTGTGTGTGTATCTCTTAGTGGCATCTTTTAAAATATTGCCTCCCAGCAGACATTTCCTAAGCCAGTCTAGTTAAAACTGCAGTACTCCGGATCCCCACAGCTCTCTGCGTTCTATTTTCTTAGTACTTCTCACTTTGCCAGCTGCTGTGTTACTTGTTTACTATATTCACCATCTTTATCTTTCTTCCTCATTAGGATTTGAGCCTCAGGACTGCATGGGTATTTGTTCACTCACATATTTGTGCTTCCACTTAGAATAATTCTTGCACATAACAGACAGTTAATAAATAATGGTGAAGTTAATGAATTAATGAATGTTTCACAATAGGAATGAGTTAAAAATATTAACTGTCAAGATCATTTCTTATTTTGAGCACCTCATTCACCTGGCCCCTCAACCAACAGTCAATTGTGAATATTTCTAGGGCATAATATCTACTATACTGACATCTTTTGGTATGATTTCCTTTGCAACTATATACATATTAGTCTTATTCTCAGATTACCAGAAGTCATAAAATAGCTATTACTTACTTGATAGATGTATTAATCTAGAACCTTACACCATAATTACACAATATTGTATCTTGACTTTTTTTCATTGTATTCCACTTTCTATTTTATTTGTATGTGACCATCTCACCTTAAGTATAACATGGTAGAAGGCGCTTAGTAAAGAGCAATAAAGTACCTGGTGATTAACTGTGCTATGCCTTAGGAATTTCAATTTTTCAACTATTATGTTTTAAAATATAATTTGTTAGTCATATTATTGCTGACTGTAGCCCTTAAGGATTTACTCTCATAAAAGTAAATTGCATACTTGCATGCTACAAATGTTGCCTTCTGACTATTTCTCCTGCATGTCACTCTTTTCTCTGTGCTATCTTCAACAGTTTTATCAGCTTCCCACTGTAATCCAACTCTCATCATCTCAAGTTTAATTAAAATTTTTTCATTTGTTCCAGTATCTTATAATTAAAAATAAATTCTTAGGCATTTTATTTAATCTTTCTTTCTTTCTTTTTTTTTTTTTTTTAGACAGGGTCTTGCTTGTAATTCAGGCTGGCCCTGAGCTCACTATGTAACCTGGGTGAGCCCAGAAATCACAGCAATCCTCCTGTCTCTGCCTCCCGAGTGCTGGGATGACAGGCAAAGGCTACCCTGCCTGACACTGTGGCATGTGGTACTGATTGCTGGTGGGAGTAAGTCTCCAGACCCAGTATTATTATATGTGGTTACCAGGGATCGAACCTGGGCCCTTGCACTTGCAAGACAGGCGCTGGAACCACTGAGCTAAATCCCCTGCCCAATTTAATGTTTTCTTTAATTACCTCATATTACCCTCATTGCCTTGTGTCTCATTTTTTTACATATTTCAGAAAATTAGGAGAATTATTTCTCCTCTGTATCTTGGGCATTTTTGATTTTATAACTTGGCTCACACTGATCCTTCTGACCAGGAATTCTCTGTAGCTTGGATTCCATCTGTCAAGTTCTTTTCATCTTCAGACTTTGTTCAAACATCACCTTTTAAATAAAACTTTTTCTGATTCCTCCAATTGAAAGTGAATCTCTAAATTACTATAACATTTTATACTTTCAATACTTTTCAATCTGGTTACTACACAAACTTATAGTGTTTTCTTTGTCTATTAGAGGCTAGGTTTGGCCAGAGATTGAAGGTGAAGACCATATTATGGAGATAGGGGAGAGGACACAGCCAGAACCCTTGTAGCAAGCTCCAGTTCCCCTTCCCTGTGAATCCCACAGCAAAAGGATTAACAAGCAACAAAATCAGAATCTTGAGGAAAAGGCTGAGTCTGGGCTCAGCTCTTGCTACTCTGAGCAGTGGCAGCAAAAGCCCAACATCACACAGGCATAAAAGGGGGTGATTCTCCGAGTTTGCTATACTTTTATTTGGTATCAAGCCTTCATATCCATAATCCTAGCATGCATAAAACAGAGCAGTCCCACAATAATCCTTGTAATTAAAGATCCCACAGGGCAGGGCAGACATCCTTAAATCCAAGTAGGTAAATCTGAATAAGTGTTAAGGCCAATAATCCTAGTTCAGTAATCCTTGTAGTTTAAAATCCTGTAGGATAGGGCAGGCATCCATAAATACAAGTAAGCAGGCATAAGTTTGAGTAAGTTTCCACAGTTCCCGACAGTATGACATATCACTGTTACGATGGATTGAATGAAGTAAGGGCTTTTTCCTCAATAACTTATTATTTCTCATCTTCCTTTTGGCCTCATCTCAAGAACTTTACAAGTTGAACTTCTCTGGCTCATATCAACCTTCGAGGGATTACCTCATGTGGTTCTGTTCTGAAATATTTAGCTTTCATTTAGTTCAAAGATGAAATAAAAATAAATAATAGAATTCATAGGGAAGCACTTTAAAAATTGAAAAATATTATGCAAATATAAATTGCTTTTATTTAATAGCTTTACCAGAGTGCTGGAAATGTAGCTGGCACTCCATACATCTTTGTTAGAATGAATGGAATGATCAAGTAGCTAGACATTTCATTTATATTGTAACAGTCAGTTGGTTATCACTATTGAGTACTTCTTCTGCCCGGTGCTGAAGCAAGTTTCTGGGGATATAAATAGAAAAACATTTGTTTGACTTGAGAAGCTCAGTGTCCAGTCAGAAAGGAAGATATATAGAAGACCTTTTAATACTCTCATGATTGGTGGTGTGGTGGGCTGGGAAGATGAAAGAAAAGTACTTAATCTATTCAAATGTACTAGGACATTTTATTAAGATGTTTTTAAGCCGAAATTGGAGGATACATAAGAACTGAAGGATTTGTAGAAGACGAACTGTTGAAAAATGGTACAGTTAATGTCCCATGTAGTGGGAATGATGCAAATCCCTGGAGAATGATGTGCATGGGAAGTTGCAAACTATTCAGTCTGACTGGAATGGATAGTGGAACGTAGGAAATGGTGGATTATAAGAAGATAGCTTAGGGAAAAGAGAAGGGCTGTGATATTGTGCTGCAGGTACATATGAGAGGAATGCCATGGTTCAGTTTGCTTCTTAATAGAGCATTGAGGATGGAAGATTGGAGGGCCCAGTACTAAGGACAAATGCGCTGAGTGTCAGGCTGTTTTAACTGTTGGTACAGTTGTACAAACTCCATTTGTACAAATGGAGATGAGGGAAGGTGGAAGCTTTGGGAAATTAACTAAAATATAGATTGGCAGAATCTGTTGATTGATAAACACGGTATGAAGGTTAAGAAAATGGAGGAGCATGAGGCCCAGGTTTGTGCTCTGGTGAGCTAAGTGAGGAAGAAGGAATAGCCACTGATAGGAGTTGGAAAATTCTTGAGAGGTTTCGAGGAAGAAGTTAGAGAAATGCTTGCATTGAACTTTACGTAGCTCTGTTCTATCTGGGTAGTACTTGAGGATTAGAGGATAGAGTGCTGTAACTGGTGATAGACCCAGTGCTACCTATCGGTAGTTGAGATAGTCATCAAAATGATAATGGATTAACTAGCCCAGGGAATCCTCTATGTCAGAAGAGAGAAAAAAATGCATTGGCCAAGGACAGAAAGTCCCATAATTATTGGTGTGGGAAGAAGATAAAGTTCACACAGGAAAGGCCTGTGAAGGAATACATAGGAGGGGATACTCAGGACAGTGTCAGGGAAGCCACCAATGAAAGGATTCAAGGAGGAAGAGAGATCTAGTGCTCAGTGAAGCAAAATGGTGTAATAAAACAAATGCTCATGGATTTGATTTTATATGTTACTAGGCACGTGTGCTAGAGGCAATTCAGAGAGGTGGTTGGTACTCGTGACTGAGATATGAATACAAAATAAGTAAAGATAATAAATTGCCTTTCAAGAGGAACATTAACTACAATGAAAGTAAATAATTCAAGATGGGGCCAGAGGTCAATAGAAGTTTGAAAAAAAGAAAAAAAAAATTTCCCAGCACTAGAATGGGGGGGAACATTTTTTGGAATACCAAAATATACTTCATGTAACAGATGGTCCATTTCTCATTTCATTATCTCAGATGTACAAAAACACTCACTAATTTTTCTATAAAAGAATAATTTTTGTCTAAGGCCCTCATGTTTCCAATAGAAATGACCTACTCTGTCTAATTGTGGATAAGTAACTGAAACTTTTGTCAGTAATTTCAGCTTTCTCTCTCCACTCTCTTCAGGATTGATCCTAAATTATGAGGATATGGTGGGTGTTGTGGTTTTGAACTTAAATGCTTCCCAAAGGCTCATGTATCAGCATCTTAATTCTTAGTTTGGCCTTATGGGGAAGTGGGGAACTTCTAGGAGGTGGGACTGAGTAGTAAGGAGTTAGGTACTGGAGTTGTTCCTTTGAGGGGATAGTGAGACTCTCCTCTTTCTTTCTCTGTTTCTTGGAGAAAACATATACAGAAAGGTCTATGCATGGAGTGAGAGTTAGATGACCATCCCAGGACCAGTGGAATCTGTCTAGGAGCCCAACTGAGCCAACAGGGTAAAGAAATACTAACAGAGTCCTAAGCAGTATAGAAAGTATTTGACAATAATACTTTTGCAATAATATTTTATATAACACAGCTAAGAAGGAGGTATTATTTTCATCTTCCACACAAGATAACTGAAGGTAAATGATTGATTTAAGTTCACACAACTAATGAGTGACAGAGCAGGAATTACCAACCAGCCCTTTTTGGCCCCATATTTGGAGTACTATCCTGAATGGCACTGAGTTACAAGTTAGAGTTATCTTTGAGCTCAAATGTAAAACACAGAGGACAAAATGCAAAATGTAAAACAGCCAGAGGACAAGTCCCCTCTGTCTTTGGACTTCAGGTAGAACATGGGAGGTGCTGTTGGGGGTAGGCAAGCTGGGAGGTATCCTCCGTGAACTCCCAGGTCCTCGTCAGCTCTGACATGATGTGATTGGAATCCTGCAGCAAATTGCTGGAAGAGAGCCTTTAGTTGGAAATACACAACAAACAGCAACAGTGTGTGTGGAGTGCCTCTGCTGCTTTGTGTTTGGACATGTCCCATTTGCTGTTATTGTCAGTCTCACAGTCTCAGCCCGACAGCTAGTAGGTGTTTTGCTTGAAGCAATGTTTTACCTTTTATCGTGCTCAGAAGGAGAGAGAGCTATGACATTTTCTTATTTTCTACAAACTTCTAGCCCTTTGTCCTGCTTTTTGGCATTTTTTTTGTGATCTTGACCCCTTGCAGGCTGCCATCTCCTCCTCTCAATTATCATTGTCAAGTGGATTGCTCAAAGCTGCTCTTCAGCCTGGCTTGGGAGTGCGGCTCTCTCTGTCTGCAGATACCTCCTGGCTGGGTACTGCCTGAGTCAGTTTGGTTTCCTGCTTTGAATCACAAGTCCCATCACTCTGACTTCAGCACTTTTGTTTCTAGGAAGTTCAAAATTATTGTCAGAAGGAAACACTCTACAGTGAGTTTCAGAACCTTGAATTTATGCAATTGTTTTCTCCTGGAACAGAATATACTGTTCCTTGTGAGGAACTACATGGTTTTCAAAAACCCCTGAATGAATGTGCAACTCATTTTGTTTTGAGTCCTTTCTTGGAAGGGAGTCTTGTGATAACATGTATGTGAAAGTAACAAGTGATGGTCAGAAAATTTAATTCAAGAATGTAGGTATTTTTGAACATGTTACATTCAAGTCTTCTGAGAGATAAACATCTGTTTTATTAAGTGATATACAAAACCTTTTTATCTTCTTTGGCAAATGAACTATGATTTTTATCAGCAATATATATGGATGTGCAAAGCTAACCCAGCAAAGATAAGTCCCCACAGGTGCTGCTTCTAATCGGAGCTCAGCTGGGCACAAAGCCAGGGCTACAGGAACGGATGCGTCTCAAGTGTTAGCTCTCACAGAATGGGGCACTTAATCTTCTAGCATCAGAAGAACCTGAGAATTTCCTAAATTTTGCCTGAAATGACATTCTGCCAGTGTGCTTTCCTTTCAGCACTTGAGTTCACTGCTTCTAGTTATTTCTCGTTGATAAGACAAGAATAACTTTTAACAAAGAACATGAAAACTCAACCTTTCTTCATTGTCTTTTTTCTGGGAATATTGCATACCATGAAAATTTAAACATGATTAAACACTGTCTTCTGATCTTCAGGGAATGACTGTTTCGTGGCTTAAATAAGTAAAGACAGTATGTACCTGAATAGCATGTAGTTCTCATTTGTAATTAGGATGTCAGGAAAACACTGGGGTATGAAAGATGAATGCTTCCAGAATGCCACCATACTTCTCTGCTCCTAATGTTTTGTTCCAGAAACCTCTTATACTAGTACATTTGAATACATACCGGCTCATGGAAGGGTATGGCCAACTCAGGTATCTCCACCATTTGAGGAAGTTATGTACCAGATTGGTGGGATTAGGAGGAGCTCAGCACAGGTCTAGACTCTACAATGTGGTAAGTGTCAGAGGGCTTTCCCTTCATGAGCAAGGGCTGTGTATGTCCTTGTCTGCCTAGGCTTGATTGGGGAAGCTTGCCTCTGAGCAGGCCTTATTGACTCTCACATTTATGTCTTATTCTTTAGTAGTGATTAAAACAAACCCCAAACTATTGACAGTAAAAATGACTTGTAAGCCTTTGTTTGCCTAGCTTCTTTGTTTAGGTCTTACCATATTCTAAACTTATGTGGTGGAGAAGAAGGGTTATTTAATGTCCTCCTAAAGCCCTTGTAGAAGAAGAAACTATATTATTATCAAAGACCAGAATAAGTAGCATGAAAATGCATGCAAACACTTTTTTCTAGAATTGTAGGGGATAAGCTAAATCATTTATTCTCTTTTTATTGATCAGTTATTGTACCTGGAAAAACTACACTGTGCCCATTGGCTTTTTGCTGATAATAACAACTTCAAAATGCAATGGCTAATGATGATAAATATTCATTATTTATAGATATGAGGATTGGCCATGGCTGCCATTTCACTCTAAAATGAGTTATTCTCATGAAAGATGGGAGAAATGCAAATGGGCTCATAGTAATTCTTACAGTCTCTTCTCAAACCTGGTAAATTGCATGTCTATGTACAATGATGGGTTGACCTAGCTTGCAGGACCAAGCCCAAAGGCAACTGATGAAAATGTCCTTCACCCACTGTCTCATTACAGAGCCGGGGGGCACAAGGAGGGATCATGTTACAATTTTCCACATACAACTTTGGCTTTTATTTAGCTACTTACACATAGATTTTTTGATTCTTTTAATGCTGTTTGCCACATCTAATTTATTTATTCCATCTGTGTTTGATAAAGCTCTGAACACATTTTCATTTCTTTGATTTGCTTTCCTGCTAGAAAGCACCATTAAAAACTCTTTTGGTGAATATTATCATCTAAACTACCCATGCAAGTTATTTTAATATTTTGTTCATGAAATTCTGAAGAAAGCAATGAAATTGGACATATTCTTTACTACCAGAGATATTTGTTAGTTTTAAATAATCTAGATTCCAAATGATTTTTCTGTTTTTGGTGGATAGATTCTCAGATGTCTCCTTGATTTCCTATTCTTGTATATTAGTTAGTTTTCCATCACTGTGATAAAATGCTTGAAATGATCACCTGATAGTGAGGAAAGATTTATTTTGGTTCCTAGTTGTGGAGGTTTCAGTCAGTTGACCCTGTTGTGTTTAGACACATCCTCAGTGATCTAACTTCCTCCCACTGGGCCTCACCTCTTAAGCATCACAGCGATGTAACAGGGTAGCAACCACGCCTTTAGCACATGGACATATGGGGGCACATCAAAACCATGCCGAGGCAGTGTAGAAGAAATAAAAGATACGTAGGAAGGAGACAAGGAAGTCATGACTAATGATTGTACTTTTAAGAAGTCTGTAGCTTCCAGGCCCTGCTGAAGTTGCCCAAGGCATCCACACCAGCATTTGTTTGGTTAAATTTAGGCTCCCTCCTTATTAGATTCATGATGACCAAAATCCTTCAGGAATACTGTAAGTCCATAAAATGATTTAAGTCAGAAAATAAAGAGCAGTAGCTTGATCTAAAGATAAAGGAACAGGTTGAGCAATCCAAAACTGTTTGTTACCTACTCAAAATAAATTTAAAAAGTGCCCATAATGGTAGAATTCCACCTTCTTCCAGAATTCTCACCCATTCAAGAGAAGCGTAAATGTTCCCTATTCTAAGAAATAGTGCTTCTCATTTCTCTGAGCACCTATATCCCTTTCTTCAGTGTGGCCTAAAACTTCTGTGTAATGAATGCTTCTGATGCTACTTGCTGATGCATCCTGAAAATTCTCTTTCTGTGATGGGAGTCAAAAGGGTGGACTAAATTTCTCATCTTGGGTTTGAGAATCTCTCAGACGCAGCCTCGTGACAAAACCACCCTGTGATCCTCTCACTGGGAGTGTGAGCAATGTCTGTGTTCTCCCTCTAACTAAGAGAATTTGATAAGAAGGAGATCATTGTGATACCTTACCTGCTTTGCAAAGAGACTTTTCTCTGCTGTTTGAAGAAAGAAGCAGTTGTACTAGGAGCACCTGCCTAGCAATGGTCTAGAAGTGGTCTTCAGCCAAGGGTGAGCAAGACACTGAAATTTTCAGCCCAGCAGCTCACAAGGAATTGAATGTGTGGGCTTGGAAATGCATCCCTCTCTATCCTGTCCTTATGAGTATGCAGCCCCAAGTGTCACCTTAGAACCTTTTGATATCAGTAAGCACAAGGTTCACATAAGGTTTCTCATAATCCTGATCCAGAAACTGGGATAAGTGGGCATCACTTCGAGCTGATAGGTCTGTGATTATCATAAATGCTATTATGCAGCAACAGAAAACTTATCCATCCATTGTTCATTTCAGAATACCATTGTCTTCATTAACTTCTGTTTACTGCTACTTCTGTTTCTTTCTTTCACTTTTGTTACAGTTGACTTGATTTATATGTTACTATCAAGGACTCTGGGTAATAAGCAATTTATTTAAATCCATTTATGTCATATGTATCTGTATTTACATAGAACTAAAATTACATAACTAATTATTAGACATATAAAATGCACTTAATGTAATGAAATACACAGACATAATGTGTCTTTGCCTTCTTGAAGTTTACCTTTTACTGAGAGAAGCTGTGAACAAAATGAAATAATTTCAAAAATAACACGTCTGAATAACTGTGAAGGAAATAAATAGGTCACTGTGACAGCGCTGCTGGAGGATCTTCACCAACAGAGACTTCTGAGGAGTTAGCATTTAATCTGTAATTTAAAAGATAAGAGGAAAATTTATTGTTTAATTCCCATACTAGTTTGGAAATGGATGCAAAACTGTATTTGCTTATATGTGTGTATATGTACATGTGTAGAGATAAATGTCAATGAAGCTCATAATGGTTATTGGTATTAGAAATGAATTCAAAGAAAGAATACTTGGAATTCAGGAGAGAAAACACACCAAGGAATAGCAAAAATACCTCTATGCCTAGAATATAGTCTTGTGATAAACTGAGTAGTAATGACATGGTGAAATGCTGTGTTAGAATTTCTAAGGATAAAGAAAGGGTCTTATCATATTATGAAGTTAGATACTGAATTTATGTAGCAAGCACTGGCCAAATGGATAAGCAGACTCATATTTACCAGACTAAAGCAAAGCAGCTTCTGATATCGCTTTGTATTTCCACCTCCCCAGGCATGTCTTTATTAGTTCTCTGTAATTGCTCTGCTGGCTTTCATCACGCTATGGATGTCTCACACAAAGTGAATAAAATGTTTTGTTTTTGTCACTTCTGAAACACAGAGCCTTTAGAACAGAGGCCAGTGTACTGGGTGTGCCAATAAGGAAATAGACTCTTTTTTTTAAAAATTTTGACTTGAACTATTTTCTTTTCAATTAGCTTCTGGAGTATTTGTCTCTTAGGCATTTCTCTGGGTAGCAGCAATATATGTTTGGATCTGAGATTGCTCTGACTTGAAAGTCTGGTGCCATCTCAAATGCAAATATGTGCTTTGTGAAAAATAATGGAGATTTTTATGTCTGAATTTTGTGTGTGTATAGTAGTGTGTGTGTGAGAGAGAGAGAGAGAGAGAGAGAGAGAGGAGAGGGTGAGAGAGTAGGGGAAGAGAGACAGACAGGGAAGGGGAGCAAACAAGAAAGGGGAGGGAGAGAGAGACAGAGACAGAATAATTAGAATGGATCAGGACGAAGTGGCAAAAGAGAATAAAGAAAAGGAATTACATAACTAATACCTTTCTTGGTTTCTGGTTTCTGTGAGATGAGACACAAAAAATCAGTTTGGCTTGAGGAAGGTATCAGGTTTGTAGAGATAACTATACCACAACTATGTTTGCTGATTAGATGTCTAGAAAATGTCCTATTTTGGACAAATAAAAAGGTAATAGCAAGGAAAAATAAGAACAGCTTAAGAATCCAGTCAGTCTTTCTTTTCTGTATTCTCAGTTCCAGTAAAAGAAGTTGGTTCCAGGTCCTAGTGACAAGAGATTTAATGAATCTGCAGGAAACTTGTGTAAGACTAGGCTCCAGGCAAACAGTAAAACACTGGCATACTTTTAAAGTATAATGGGAAAGAAGGATCACTTAGGCATTGATCTTCAGAGAGACTCACTGCCCCCATACCAGAGAAGGTCAGTATTTGAACTAGGGTTACAAGCAAATGGTGTTGGGTCAAATATAAAACAGGACTAGATAGAAGCCAGATTAATGTGTTAAAATATCTTAATGCAGTCTAGAGAGCATTGTATTTATAAATTCCTGGTGATTCCAAGGAAGGCAGGAATAAGGCAATAGTTCAAATACCCTACTTGGTTTCTGGAAATAGAAGTAAGCTTATCATTTCTGGGACTCCCAGGGGATATCTATTCATCATGTTATTCATTTTTTAAAAATTCAAATCTTTATTGATACATTATGAATACACATCATCATAGCATTCCACATTGAGAGTTTGTACCAGAATATGGCATGATTTAATTCTCATTTTTTCTCCTTCCCCCCTGCTCTGCAACCTCCACCACCTATATACATAAGATTTGTTTCCTTTTTTCTTTATTACTTTCACACTCTTTTTCCCCTCGTTATTTACCCTATACCCTCTTTCCTTTTAAATATTTTCTATTTCACAATACCAACAATACATGCTAAAACTCATTTGCATCTTCATTTTCTTATACGAGAGAAAAGATAACAATATTTACACATCTGTGACCTATTTATTTCACTTATGAGGATGTCCTCAAGGTACATCCATTTGAGTATGAATGGCTCAATCTTGTCATTTTTAATGGCAGAATAATACTCTATCCTATAAAAAAACCACATCTTCTTTATCTAGTTCCAGTTGATGGACATTTTGGTTGTTTCTAAGATTTAGCAATCACAGACTGAACTGCTATAAACATAGGTACAAATATGTCATTCTGATATGAATCATTTAACTCTTTTGTGTATGTACCTAGCAGAGTGATGGTCAGGTCAAATGGGACCTTCAATCCTAGCTTTTTGAGGAATTTCCACAGAGGTTGTATGAGTATACATTCCCATCAACAGTGGAGAAGGGTTCCTTTTTCTCCACAACCTCACCAAAATTTGTTGCTGGCTAATTCCGACATGGCAGCCTTTCTTTGTGGAGTGAGATGAAATCTCAGTGTTGTTTTCATCTACATCTTTTGAATGACCAGTGATGTTGAGCATTTCTTCATATACTTCTTAGCTTCTCTTACTTCTTCCTCTGAAAAATATCTGTTCACTTCAGATACCCATTTTTGAATTGGGTCTTTCAGTTTGGGTGGGATGATATTTTAAAGCTCTTTAAATATTCTAGATAATATCCCTTTGAGGAACAGCTGGTGAAGATTCTTTCCCATACAGTTGGTTGCCTTTTCACTCTGTTCATGTTATTTTTTTCTTACTCTTTCCTACTCACTTCAGACATGTTACTTTTAGCCTTCTTTCTTACATATTTTCCAGGATGTTCTCTCAAAATTCTTATAAGTTGCTTTTTAGTGATCCGAACTTTAACTTTTGAAATATTTCTCCGTTACCTTACTGTGCCAAAGAACTTTAAAAACAAATCTGTATTAGACATTATCATTTAATTCAGCTGCAGTTTATTAGAGATATAGACCAGATGTGCCAACTGTGTGGCTGAAGTGACCTCACCATGCTGCAGTTGAATGAAGACAGATTTGTGTTATCCTATAAGCAGATGCTGCTCAGCGCTCTGCATGCTCAGCAGAGGGGTTCATCTTGAGTTTGAAAAATGACTAGGAGCACATAAGTAGCAGGAGATAGAAGTGGTGATATGGCACGAGGAAGAACAGGGGAGGCCACTCTAATAAGATAATGTCTTTTTTAAAAAATCTTTATTGGTACATTAAATATACACATCATGATTGCACTCCATAATGGGGATTTGTACCAGTATAAGGAACAACTTAATTCTCATTTTTTCCCATAGCCCTACCCACCCTCTTATGGATGGTTGTTTTCAGAAATGGATGGAAGGGTGTGACTATTATGTATAAGAAAGTAGGTACAGTTAGTGACAGAAAGTGGAGCAAAATGGTTCTTTAAGGTTTTGTGTAGGTGCCAGGAGACTATTCAAGAATTGATACAAGTGTTATCATCAGTTCTTTGTTCCAGATGGAATTCTATTGGCTGCAGTGAGGAAGGACGTGGGGAGAGGTTGAACCAAAAAAGGAGGCAAATCAGTAAGCTATTACAGTTGCTGGTGTGAGATGTGAAGTGAGCTCAATGGGATGGAGGTGGTTGGTCACATATATTTAGCAAGTACAGACAATTTCAAGTAGTAGTTGGATACTGGAACGGTGAAGAAGAGTCAGATACAAGAGGAGGAAAAAATATTTTGGGGAAGATGAAGTTTACCTTTGGACATGCACTTCATGAATTCTATTGGATGTAAATGTAGGTTGACCAGAAGTCTGCTTCTTATCCACTAAATGAGGTCACTGGAGGGACTTATAAAGAGCAAGAAAGATTCTTAGGAACACTCACACTTGCAAACTGATAAAACAAGACCAGTCATCAAAAGAGGGAGATTTTCTAGAAACAGGAAAACCTCTTAGTGCAAAAGGTCTCTTGTCTTGTGGGCTAAATTGATGGAACTGTTTATTTCAGCAAATGAAGAGAATTATTACTCAAATAAGGGGGCAACATAAATTCAGAGCTTTTGTTTACAGGTAATAATAATAATAGTGAAATAACAGACTAATATTACAGAATGAACACTTATTCTTTTTTAATTGTAACATGGATACATTTTATATACACATCATGATCACATTCAACATTGACAATTTGTACCAGTATATGATATGATTTGATATTCATTTTTCCCATTCCCCTACCCACCCTACAACCTCCTAACCTGTAGCTAATAAGCTTTTCTTCTATTTTTATTGCCAGCATAATTTTTTCTTTTCCTCCATTGCATACTCCTAGAATGAACACTTAGTCTATGACAAAGCATCAAAATATTTTTTCCTAGATTTGCAAAATGAGTGAAAATTTGAGTGCAGGAATTCGGTCTGATCCAGAATGTAGAAGAGCAAATGAAGGGACTTTCTTAGGTAGTTCATTTGAAAAATATATTACTTCTCACATTTTTGTTATATTACTTTGAATCTTCTTGTACACAAAAATGCAGTTAAAGAAAACATTGGTGTTCAAAAGGTAAGTATTATGGAAGAAACATTTTAAGCATAGTGGGTTTTAAAAGTTGAGTTTATTGGTACATTTTGAGTATGCATTATGTTCACATTCATCATTGAGAATTTACCTGTACATGATGTATCTTTGTTTTTTTTTTTTTTAGAATTTTTTAATTGAAATCTTTATTGGTACATTACATATATGCATCATGATTGCACTCTATAATGGGGATTTATACACGATATGTCTTGATTTTCATTTTTTTTCCCACTGCCCTGCCCTCCCTTCAGCTCTTCTACCCCCCTATATATGTAAGGTTTGTTTCTATTTTTTTCCTTGAAATTTTTTCTTTGTCTTATTTGCTTACCCTGGCCCCCACATAAAGTATCTTCCATTTTGAGAGTTTTCTTCCTATTTCACAATACTTGAAAACCAGTGCCTCAAAAAACTAGGATTTGAGGTCCCATTTGACCCTGCTATTTCCTTGCTGGATATAGTCATGAAAGAATTGAAAGCATTATACCTCAGTGACACATGCTTTCCCATGTTTATAGTGGCACAGTTTATAATAGCTGAATCTTGGAAACAGGTCAGATATCCACTAACTGGAGACTGGATAAAGAAGGTGTTTATTTTTAAATTTAATTTTTTAATAAAATGGGGTATCATTCAATCATAGAAGAAACATTTTAGAGAATAGTATCTGAAGTATTTAAAAGTGTGTACCAGATACAATTTTGTTTTTTTTGTTCTTTCATCTAATTGTATATCTTAGGTATCTTTCCATATCAATTTATAAGAAGATTCCTTATGCTTAAAAAATAGTTGTATATCATTCTTCTGAATAGATGTTAGGCAATAAGTAGCCAATCCCAAATTAGAAAGATTAGACAATTTGTAGTGTTCTCCGTATAAACAGTTTTGCAGTGCATAACCATATCCACAAATGTTTTCCAATATGCTAATGTGCTATACTTGTAGGATAAATTTCTAAAAATGGCATTTCTATATAAAATGATATATACATTGTAATTTCAGTAGATGTTGTCAAATTGCTTTTTAGTGGTTGTTCCAATTCTCATTCTCACCAGCAACATATAAGAGTTTGTGTTATCTCCATTGCTTTCCATCAAACCCATCTCTGAATTTTCAAAATACTACCAGTCTGATGAATGAAAAATAATACAGTATAGTTTTAATTAACATTTATCTTACTCTCAATACGCCTAAAGAAAAATTTCTATGCTCCAGGGCCATTTGAAAAGTGTTTTCTGTGACTTATTCATAAATATGAATTCTATTAACTTTTATTTTTAAATTGATTATAGGAATTCATTATGTATTAATGAAAATAATTTTTATGTTTTTCCTGTTATTTTGTGTTTTGTCTTTTCTTATCATGTCTCTGCCTAGGGACTTAACTTAGACCTAAAAGGGTGGTTTTAAAAGTAAAACATTAAAAGAGGGTAGGAAATTTGAAGATATTCTTCTAGCATAAAAGAATACAGAAACTAACAGCACATTTTTGGAGCAAAGACGATTGCCATGATTTCAACACACAAAAATATGGAACTAATTTTATTTCCCTTTTTGTTTCTTTATTAACAATAAATTAAGTAGAGGTTGGCCCGGTAACTAAGTCTTCCCTTAGATTACCTTAAAGGCAAACACATAGAATTCTGTTATGCAGATTAAAATGACAGTGAGACATTCACTTTACACCTGTTGGATGACTGTTAAAAAGATAAAAGGTAGCAAGTGCTGACTTTGCATTGGGAAAGAAGGAATGCTTACACACTGGAGATAGGAATGTAAATTGTTACAGCTACTGTAGAAGCAATATAGAGGTTTCTCAAAAAAATTAAAAGTAGGAGTGTCACATGATTCAGAAATGTCATTTATGGCATATATATATAAAGGAAATAAAATGAATATGTCAAAGAGATATTAGTGTTCCCATATTCACCATAGTATTATTTACAGCAGCCAAGAAATGCTAAATGATTTCATGTGTATATAAAATCTAAAATAGTCAACATCATTGAAGCAAGACTACCATGGCAGTTGCCCGGTGCTGGAGGAGAGAGATATAGAAAGATGTTAGTAAAGAGTTCAAAGTTTTAGTTATCCAAGATGAACGCCTTCTGAAGATTTAATGTACAGTATATGATTATAGTTAAATAGTACAGTATTATATACTTGGAATTTTCTTAAAGGGTAGATCTTAAATGATACAGACTTCCCAGAAAAGTAAATAAAGAAAGAGGTAATTATATTAGGTAAGAAGCATATTAATTTACTTGACTGTGGTGAACATTTCACAATGTACACATGCTGCATAAAAATATGTCACACTGGAGTCTACAGATATAGCTTAGAAATAGAGTGCATGATTAGCATGTGTGAGGCTTGGAGTTCAATTCCCAGCACTACAAAAAATGTCAGACTTATTGCTCCTGGGGATATTTTAAAGAAAAGATTGATCAGGGTACATAGGAATAGCAGTGGCGTCATGATTTATTTGAAAGAGAAAAACAAGATACACTCCACAGAGTGAGACTGGACCACTGAGGAGAGTTTACAGCCCACATAGGGCTTGGTGTTGTGAGTTTAAGCTGCAGAGTGTGAGGTGGGATTGGGGATTTGTTCTGAGGTGTGACTCCTGCTGATGAGTGGTTTGACTTGGAATCTTTGTTGCACAGTGGAAATTTTGACATTTTATGGCCATTGGAGACAGTCTCATGACATCCAAAATCCATGGGTGACAATGTACATAGATAGTGACATGGTAAGTCTTTTGAGTGGCCAAGGGTTGCAGAAGACCATTGAGGGTCCTCAATGCAGAAGGCATTGAGGTCCCCATGCCTAAGGACCTACTGTGTGTAAACTAAGTTACCTGGTTATTTTTGTTCATTGTGTTTAAACCAGGGCATCTTGGTCCTGGGCTATTATTTAACTCAGAAGATGGATCTAGTCCTAGGAAGTGGGCTGCAAGTCAGGCGTCTCTTTTCCCTAACTGATTCCTTAGTTATCTAATGTCTGGAATCTAGATAAGAAGGCTGGGCTCTCTCCAAGTGGGTTCTCTGTTAGGTGAACCCTTGCTTCTGTCTTTAACGTTTTTCCTTCTTAAAAACATCAGTGTTTTCCTTTGAATAACACAGAATTCACACTAGAGATGGGAGAATTCTGACTATAGAAGAACATAAAATTAAGAAGCCTTCAAATATTAAAATCAAAGTAACTCTTTTTTAAAAGGTCTGTATCATTTTTATAGTGAAACTGTAAGATTATTGAAAACAGTGTCTGAATTGTGTATCCCTGTTAGAATGATAAAGACTATGTAGCTCTTGGGTCATGTTTTGTAATCATTTGGTTTATATCAGGTTAGCTGTTGCTACTAAATGAGTTTCTGAAAGACTTGTTTTCATAGCTTCTCAGATTTGAAATTTTCCATTAAGTGATTGTGGACTCTCATTTAGCAAATCATCTGAGTTCTGTTTCTCTGAAATAATTTCCCCTGCATTTAGTAGTGTCACAAGAGAACCCTTTTTCTTTGTGGCGAGGACAGAATGTACTTCACTCTTTGCAACATGATTTTAAGAGTAGAAATGCAAACTCATATTTTAAACATGTCTTTGCTAACAACTTCACTTGATGGACTGCTATGAGCAAAACTTTTCTTTGCAAATACTTATGTATAAGAAATATGTTCTGATAAAACCAAAATTTATTCTTTTCCTGCTTTATAATTTCATGATAATTTATTTCATAGCCTAAAGTTGACACCTTGCTGGATAGAGTCTGTGTGTGTGTCTCTAACAGTGTATAGTGTGTGGTATTGGAAAAACAAATGGATACCTCTGCTCTCAAGTATTTATGGCTGAGTAGATAGAGAGAGACAAATAAGTAGACCAGTAAATGTAGCCCAGTGTAGTGAGACTTGAGTATAATAGGGATAGAGTACCTTGGGGACATAGAGGAAGCACAGCTAACACAAACAGAGGGAGGTGAAATGTTTGCACTAAGTTCTGTGGAATGAAAAGGAGATATACAAAGAACTGGAAAAATAAATGACAGAA
>PVIR01019737.1:0-31572 GCA_004026965.1 Petromus typicus
AATTCCATCACCAGCGTGACTACAGGCCCAGGCACCTACCACGACTACCTTCTGCCCTCCTCCCCTGCTCAATGCCATGAGTGACCATAAAGCTGGACGGGCTCGTAAAGGCTTCCTGGAAGGGAGATTACAGTATCACTGAGCAGAAACCTTTTCAAGGCTCTTGATATATACTGCATTCTAATTTAGGCACCTGCCAGAGGACTACAAATCCTGAGTCACAGTCTCCAAAACACCCACCTCATAAGCAGCTAATCAATTCAATTACAACAGGGACATCCTGGCATTCTGCAGCACAGCAAGATCACTGCAGTTCACACTGGTTTATTATACATTATGTAAAGAACTAGGAGAGAGTTCCCCAGCTACACAAAGAAAACAGGGCCAGAAATGCTAATTACTCTGCTCGGACCACTGCATACATTATGTGCATGTGTCAAACTATCATACTGTTCCCCATAAACTTGTATAATTAAAGTCACAGAAGGCAGTGGAGGACCAGAGCGAGCCCTCCACTTTCAGGGAGAGGCAGGCAGGGCCTGTGATCTCATCTCAGAGCTCTTTATTCTCTAAATGCGGCCCCTCCAGCACTGTCAGCTCACCTGTGGACTAGTCAGCGATGCACATTCTTGGGCTCGGGTCCAGTGCTGTTGAGTCAGAAATTACAGGGCTGGGGCCCATGGTCTGGTAACATGGCCTCTGGGGGATGAGCTACCAATGTAGGGAAGTGTACCACACTTGGTTATGACCAAATCTGCGAGGCTGGCTGGGAGCCCATCCAAGGGAAATGTCATTTCCATTTCTTATTCGCAGTAAGTCTGTCCTTTCTGCAATTGATCATGTCTCATGTTTGGATTGTGAGGCTTGTGAAAATGTCACTGCCATGTGAAGGGGCTACTTTTGCAAGCAAGCACTTGTTACTCATGCCGAGAGGTGTCTTATGAGCTGGGCACATTATTATTATCCATTCTGTACCCCGGGGAGGGGAAGGAAAAGCTTAGAGCAGTTTAGAAACATCCTTCGGTCATCCAGCTCACATGGCAGAGCTCAGGAGTGAGTTGCAGCTCCAAACAGCCACAGCTTCTGAAAAGAGTCGCCACTTAGGTCACGTGGGAGCCTTGCAAACGATTGGGTTTGTTCTGGAATCTTCCAAAGCTCTCAGTGCCGCCAGAAATGGCTTCCCCCTGCATTTCCTGTCCTTGGACCCTGTTTCAAAGCCAGTCTCAACTATAGGCGACTTTTGCCCAGTTTGCATTCCCTAATAAATTAGTTAAATGGTCTTACTTTTCTTCCACCTGTTTTAATTCAGTTCTGAGGAATTGTTTCTGGAACATTCAGATTCCAGGCATCTTGTATACATCACCTTCCCCGGATCACTTAGTGATGAAGTCTCAGACCCTGCCTGGAATGCCCAGTGGGGCTGGCAGGGAGACTCTGAGGGCGAATGGGGGAGGCGGACACTGCCGGGGTTCTGGTGCTGTGTTTTGCTGTCTCACTTGGAGGTCTAGACTGGCACCCTGGCTCCCCTGGGACCTGGGCTCAGCTCCCTGGGGTGTTAGGGGTATGACCAGGGGCCAGAGCCAACGGGGACAGTGAGGTGCAGACACCTGGAAGGGACCCCCAGAGAGCCTCAAAGGTGCCGGAAGCAACAAACCGGAGAGACTCCAAATATTTCCTTTTGGGGATGGGGAAGGGAAGCCAAGTGAAATGTGAAGAGGTGTCTGAAAGCCCAGAGGAAACCAGCGGGCCCTTCCAGAAGTTCTATTTGTGGTAAGAAACCTTGGCATGGGGCAGCCGGCTGCACTGCAAAAATAGACCAATGTGCCGAGAAACAGCTTCATTCGGGAAGCGAATGGCCTCCATGGGGAAGGAGATTGAGCTGAGCCTCTAGAAAGTTCTGCCCCTCTCCTTTGCTTCCATCTGAACTTAGCACCAGAAAGAGAAACCAGAAAAATATTTTTAAAAAGAACTCTTGAACTCTGCTGTCAGCAATGGGGCCAGTGAGGGTAGCAGACCAAAGGAGGGTTTCAGTCAGGGTCTTAGCAATCCAGTTACAACAGGAGCTGACCACAGCACAAGGGCCACTCCCCTTCCTTAGGTTACTCCCTCCACCTCCTCCAAGGGCAGCCGAAGAGTACGGCCAGGTGGAAGACAAGGCCCTTGAGTGACAGTCATAGGAGACACATCCCTTTGGTACCATTGCTTGGCAGGCTGTTGGGGAGGCACTGGGGCACTTCCCCGGAAAAAGGAAGTGAAAGGAATTTGAAAACAGGCCACCTTCGCTTCTGCATGTTAAGGATGGTCACGGGACTCATTTCTGAGGCACAGACTTGGACTTCTTAGGACTGGGGCCTGGTCTCTGCAGCAGGGATAGATCTGCTGTGAGCAGCCATACGCACTGGTCCATTCCACAACATCATGGTGGGCCAATGGCAGTGTGCCAAGTGTCATGTCTTCCTACCCTGGACTCCTGACCCCTGGAGCCCGCTGTGAAGAGACATCAGAGGCATCAAGTTCTATGAAAAAAAGGGGACTTTGTGACCCAAGCATTTGTGTGGGAGAAAAGTCACCAGGAGCGAGTGAGTATGAGGAGAAGAGGTTGAAAGGTACAGGGTAGCAGCTGGGTAGGAGGACTAGTTTCTCATAGTCTGTCACAGTCAGTGGGGTAAATAAAGTTGACAACAATGAATTGTAAGTATTTGAAAATAGCTCCTAGAAAGGATTTTGAAAGTTCTTAATACATAGGATGAATGTATGAAGTGACCGATGTGTCAGTTGCCTAATCTGATCATTACTTAAAGTGTACATGTATTTAAATGTCACACTGGACCCCACCAGTATGTATAAACCATTATGTGTTAAAACAAACATATGTGTTTTTAGATCATAGGGAGCTTATCCCAGTGTCTCCCAGCTGCAACCTGGAGATCTCAAGCGGATTGGTGCGCTTGTCCCTTCTGCTGCAGTAGATGAACGGGGCCTAGACCTTCTGCTGTCTGTCCTCTTGGTGGCCAGCGACTGTCTGGGGCTTTGCATTTAGCTGCCACTCAGCCTGCTGGGCCAGAAGACAGAATGGCATCTAGAATTAGCGGCCTAGCTCACCAGCAGCTCTAGTATTTTTCGAATGGGCAGGCAGTCCTCAGAGAGCACAGGCCAGGATGGCAGAGGGGCCTCCGCTCTAAAAGGAGGAGAGGTCACTGTGAGATTCATGCTGGGGAGAGAACGAACAGCGGGACCTGTCCCGGGGCCCTCGTTAACTGGTGGCTGAGACCCTCATCCAAAGAAAAGCAGGCAGGAGTGTGAAGGAGCATGCCAGGAAGACATGCAGGCTAGGGCAGACGGAAGGGGAGGGTCCCCAGCCAGATGCAGACACGCCCATGCTTGGAGACCCATCTGCAGCCTGAATGTGATGGGGAGAGGCTTTTACAAATGTCCACGGGAAACCCTTCACCCAAACATGTCTTGTTGTCGTGCACTGGAGCATTGCTCTCCAGGTCTTTGCGCTGAACTCTTTTTCTTTTTCTTTTTTTTTTTTTTTTTTTTTGAGACAGGGTCTCGTTCTGTAGTTCAGGCTGGCCCTGAGCTCAGCCTCCAACTCACATCCCAGCAATCCTCCTGCCTCTGCCTCCTGAGTGCTGGGATTACAGGCGTGAGCCACCACGCCCAGCACTGTGGTATGTGGTACTGATTGCTGCTGGGGGTGAGTCTCCGCGCCCAGTATTGTATGTGGTTTCTGGGAATAGAACCCGGGCCCTTGTGCTTGCAAGACAGGCTCCAGAACCACTGAGCTAACTAACTCCCCAGCCCGAGCTAAACTCTTTCAGTGATGTGCTTCAGCTAGGGCTGCCATTCCCACCTCCCCAACTCCTCTAGCCGAGGGAGGTGGGCATGTGACCCAGGGCTGGCCAATCAGAATGTTCCTTTGCTCTGCGGAGGGGCACATAATCCAGACAGGCCAGTTTTCCTAGACAGATGGAGGCTGCAGGGAACTTGCCCAGTGGAGAATTATAAATGCTGGAGGTGGGATAGGATCTTGGGTTTTTAGTCAACCAGGAGCCTAATTGCTGTAGGAGAAAAGGAGGACAACAGTTGGAAGGCAGTGCGCCCCAGGTGGCATATTTTTTGGACAGTATTATTAGCCAAGAAGAAAATCATATTGTAACAGTTTACTACATTTTAACTTAGCAAAGAGTAGAATGCACTGAAATACAAATGTGTATATATATACATTACTGTAATTTTCTATTTAAATAGGTTATTAACATATTCAGGTGTGTTGGAGGGTGGCAAATGGAAAGACCACCCCTAGTGGCATGAATTCTGCTATGCTACTGTTCAAGGGGCAGATGGATGGCAGTCACATGTGTGTCCACATGTACCCAGTGCTAGGTCCACCCAGCCTGTCCTGTTCCACAGATGAACTGCCTCGGCGTCAAGAGTAGTTGGCATTGCAGGTGTGCTCCACTTTACCTGGCCACACTTCTCTTTGCCTCTTTATACACATTTATAGTTAATAAATAACTCGTAGCAGCTCGCCTCATAAAAAGGTGAGCAAAAAATATGGTGATCACATATATATATATATATATATATATATATATATACAATTTTTTTTTTTTTTTAGGTTTTTTTGAGACAGGGTCTCGCTTTGTGGTTCAGGCTGGCCCCGAGCTCAGCCTCAAACTCACATCACAGCAATCCTCCTGCCTCTGCCTCCTGAGTGCTGGGATTACAGGTGTGAGCCACCACGCCCAGCATGTGGTATGTGGTACTGATCGCTGCTGGGCGTGAGTCTCCATGCCCAGTATTGTATGTGGTTACAGGGGATTGAACGTGGGTTCTTATGCTTGCAAGACAGGCGCCGGAACCACTGAGCTAACTCCCTGGCCCAATCACTTATATATTTTTTAAAATACTGCAAGGATTTAGCTTAGTGGTTCCAGCGCTTGTCTTTGCAAGCTAAAGGACCCGGGTTCAATCCCAGTAACCACATATAACACTGGGCATGGAGACTCACACCCGGCAGCAATCAGCACCACCTACCACAGTGCCAGGCATGGTAGCTCACACCTGTCATCCCAGCACTTGGGAGGCAGAGGCAGGATTGCTGTGATATGAGTTTGAGGCCGAGCTCCGGGCCAGCCTAAACTACGAAGTGAGACCCTGTCTCAAAAACAAAAAACATAAACAAACAAACGAAAAATACTAGAGTAAAAGATACATTAATTCCCCTCAAAAGCATTGTCTCCTGCAGTGCATAGTGGTGCACACTTATATTCCCAGGACTCAAGAGGCTGAGGCAGGAGGATCACTGGAAAGTGGAAGCCAGCCTGCGCTGTAGAGAGAGTTCAAGGCCAGCTTGAACTACACAGTCTCAAAAATTTTAAAATTTAAAATTTAAAAAGCATTGTCTCTATCTTACCTTAGTCGGAGTTCTGTCTGACACTTGCCCCATAAGCGCCAAGACTAACACAGGAAATATTTGGACAAACAAAGGATACTGCAGAATGTGAAGAGTTTGCTAGAGTGTTCATCACTAAAAATCAGAAGCAGGGCCGGGGAGTTAGCTCAGTGGTTTCGGCGCCTGTCTTGCAAGCACAAGGACCCGGGTTCGATTCCCCGGTAACCACATAACAATACTGGGTGTGGAGACCCACACCCAGCATTAACCAGTACCACATACCACAGTGCCGGGCGTGGTGGCTCACGCCTGTAATCCCAGCACTCTGGAGACAGAGGCAGGAGGATTGTGATGTGAGTTGGAGGCTGAGCTCAGGGCCAGCCTGAACCACAAAGAGAGACCCTGTGTCAAAAAATCTTAAAAAAAAAAAAATCAGAAGCATCGATGTAAGAAGTGATCAAAATACATAGTTAAAAGGGGCCAGGGATTTAGCTCAGTGGTTCCAGAACCTGCCTCACAAGTGCAAGGTCCTGAGTTTGATTCCTAGTGTCACCAAAAAAATCTACACGCCATATTTTATGATCATACCCCATAGTAACTGAATTAGTGGAAAGTGGCTAAGGGACATGGTGCACACCTGTAATCCCAGCCTTAAAATAATAAGGCTGGGGCTGTAACATAGAGGTAGAGCCCTTCAACTTTTAGTACAACCAGAACACATAAAAATTAAAAACAAATAACAAAAATTTTAAACAGGGACATGTTAAATTGAGCCTTATAAAGTCTTTTCAGATCCCCAAGGAGCACCAGGTTGGGAGTTGCTAACGCATTAAAAGCAGGTGCTGCTGAGGGTTGGGGTGTGAGGCTGGAAGGAGGGGTGAGGCCCGCCCTAGAATATGTAGGTCCTGCGGCTGGCCTTGGAGTTCCCAGGTGAGGTGATACCCCATCTCAGCCAGCGTGTCCTCTGCCTCTGCGAATCTGACTAAGATCTTAGGTGGGGGTGGAGAAGTGGCCTTTGCCTTGGGGCTTTCGGCCTGCTGGTGACTCCTTTAAGAGTACTTTACTGGGGCCGAGGATATAGCTCAGTGGTTCCAGTGCGTGTTTTGCAAGCGCAAGGACCTGGGTTATCTCCAGTAACCACATAACAATACTGGGCGTGGAGACTCATGCCCAGCAGCAATCAGTACCACATACTACAGTGCCGGGCGTGGTGGTTCACGCCTGTCATCCCAGCACTTGGGAGGCAGAGGCAGGAGGATTGCTGTGATGTGAGTTTGAGGCTGAGCTCAGGGCCAGCTTGAACCACAAAGGAGACGCTGTCTCAAAAAAAAAAAAGAGTACTTTATTAATGGCCCTGCCCAGGACAATACCGCTGACTTCCAACACAGCCCCAGTTTTTCCCAGAGATTCTGTTACTCCATTTTGATCTATCATGCCATCCTTCCCTATCACTTACTCTAAAATTGAGAATGTTTCCTAAACCAATAACTGCCTCATCCACAGCGTTCTTTGCTGAGTGTCCCCATAGGAGAAGCTGAGTGCATGATGAATAAAACTAGTGATTTTCGCTTTCTGCCCTACTAAAGGGACTATTTTGCCAGGCTGCTATCACATACCACTGCTGTCTCCTACCTTAATTTGCAGGGCAAAAATTGTCTAAAAGATGGAGCAGGAGTTCCAGATGACTCCTTTCACCACCACTGACATGAGATTTCTAAGAGCATTGAAAGAAATATGATTTGTAAGGAAACAACTTGGAAGGGAAACCCAACACTCATTTGTCTTTGATTTTAGGTAAGTTTTATGTACCAGTGCACTGTAGCTTTCATCTCTGTATAGCAGAATTAATAATACTGCTGTGCATACAGTTGGGCTCAGCTGTAAGTAACAGTACTGAACTCATCATCTTAAGCACTCATGTGAAAGATTCCTGAAGCACGCAGCCTGGGCTAGTAAATTTCAATTCAAGCTTCAATTCCAAAGGTCACCTCATAGTCAAAGATGGCTTCCAAAGGTCTAGCCATTATGTTCCAGACCATAAAGAAAGAGAAAAAACATTCAGGCTTTCTTAGAAGTCTACTACAATACTTCTGCTTATATTTCATTGGTTAGAATTTAGTCACATAGGCTGGGGATTTAGCTGAGTTCCGGCATCTGTCTTGCAAGCACAAGGGCCCGGGTTCGATCCCCGGTTAACCATATACAATACTGGATATGGAGACTGAGGGCCAGCCTGAAGTACAAAGAGAGACCCTGTCTCAAAAAAAAAAAAAAAAAGAATTTAGTCACATGGCCATATCTAACCACAAGGGAGTGTAGGAAAGAAGGTTGTGGTAGATAGAGTCTAAAGTGACCCAAATAATCTGTCTTCAGGTTTTCACTTCTTTGTGTTATTTATTCCTCTTGACTGCAGAATAGCACTGCTAATTTCTTTTAACCAATAGGATATGGCACAAGTAATGGGAAGTTACTTTTGAGATTAGGTTACAAAGTGACACTGGCTCTTATCTTGGGTGCTTTCTCCTACTCTGAGGAAAGTGACCTGCCATATGTTGTACACTGCCTTCCAGAGAGGCCCATGCGGCCGGGGCCTGAGGCCTAAGGAGCTGTCACGGACCAATGCTCTCAGTCCAGTAGCTTCATGCGTGATCTTAGAATACGGTTTTTCTTGGCCTCTCCTGGCTGACTCCTTGACTCAACTTCTTAAGATACCTAAGCCAAGAGGACCCATAAAATGGTAAGATAATAAACAGGTTTTATTTGTGTTCAGGGGCTAAGTTTTGGGTATGCTTGTTATATAGCACTAGCTAACTAATATGATAGTTTTCTAGATAGATACATTCCCAGATTCTGTTATTGAGAAGGAAGAGGAAGATGGTGATTGGGAAGCAACCAACAGCAGCTGCCACCTGTACATGTGCCACAGAATTGCCATGAGCATGAAATGTGGTACATTTAAAACAGATCCACGTACAATTTGCTAGCTCCAGAAAGTACCTGGAGGGAAGTATTTGGTTTTCTTTTGTTTTTTTGAGACAGGGTCTCGCTTTGTAGTTCAGGCTGGCCCTGAGCTCAGCCTCCAACTCACATCACAGCAATCCTCCTGCCTCTGCCTCCCGAGTGCTGGGATGACAGGTGTGAGCCACCACGCCCGGCACTGTGGTATGTGGTACTGGTTGATGCTGGGCGTGAGTCTCCACGCCCGGTATTATACTGTGGTTACCAGGGATCGAACCAGGGCCCTTGCGCTTGCAAGACAGGCGCCAGAACCACTGATATAAATCCCCGGCCCGGGAGGTATTTGTTAATGAAGGGACATGCGCAGTGCCTTGTTTCCAGGCTTCCCACCCGGCTCTCCCAGGAGACACAATGTTTTATGTGTGTTTCTCCCTGGCTTCTTCCTCTTGTCTTTTATAGTTCAGACCTCTGTCCCCAATGTAAGTGGAGAATGATGGCCCCTGCAGAACGAGGTGTCCCCCAGGCCCAGAGAATAACCTCAGCGAATGGTAAGATCAGAGGGGAGCTCCCTTAAATCCTGTGCTCCACGTAGCAACCTTGCTCATAGCTACACAGCCTCAAAGATGGGTGGGCACAGTACCCCTTTAATGAACAGCCTGGCTCTCTGATCTGTTTGCTTCCTTCACAGCTATTTCTGAGGAAGAGTCCAAATGTACAGAGCATTTATAGAATTCCATAATTTTTTAAATGAAGGTGAGTGAGTGGCATGTGCCTATAATTCCACTATTTGGCAAGCCAAGGCAGCAGGATCAGTTGAGCCTAGGAGTTTGACACTAGGCTGGGCAGCATATCAAGACTCTATTTTAGTCAATCAATCAATCATCAATCCATCAGTCAACCAATCAGACAACACTGCACTAACCCAATGTTCCCTGTCCGAGAAGAGTCAGGGTCCAGCTTAGGGGAGATAGTGGCACCACAACCCCTTCTGGTCTCCTTCTGGCTTTGGAGGCCCCGTTCTTGTCTCTGTGGCTTGGCACTGAACACAGCCCCTGCGTCCTCCCCAGGCCCTGTTCCTGGTGGAGTAGCTTGGAGAAAAGTCCAGAGTGTGTACCCCAGGGCCCTGCAGTAACACGTGTTCCTACCTAAGGCCAGAATTGAGCCCAGGCTATTACCCTTCCTGCTGAACATAGGATTTATGTCACCCTGGAAGACTGTGGGCATGGGCATCATTTCCCATACAGTGAAATCCTAATTTTTAGATTGTTTAAAACCAAGGCCTTTCAGTGAAAATGAGTGTTTTGTGGAGAAAAAAGTAAAAGGTTAAGTCATATGATTATTTTCCTCTTTGATTTTCTTCAATAATGATGAAAGTACCAGGGATATTGTTCTGGCATGTTCTTAGTATAGACAAAGCACCAAAAGAAAAATAAAATATGCCAATATTCCTGCTCCCTATTTATATTAGTGAATTAGCAAACTTAATAAAAATATTCAGACAGGCGCAGTTGCATTATTAAAAGTCTTTACCAGGCATTTAAATTTTATAAAAGCATGAATTTTATTAAAATCAGAGCATCCAGGGGGAAATGGTATTATTCTCCTGTTTAATGCTGTGTTAACATATTTTTGTATGCTTTTAAAATTGACATTAATGAGTATAGAGTGAGGCTGGAGAGGCTTCCTTGTGTAACCCGCCTGATTTGCATGTTGCTAACATCCCCCAGAACACCAGACTTAAGCAGTCTAGCCCAGAGGATAATCAGAGACCAAGGCAGAAAGTCGGGACAGGAAAATGAGGCGGACACATGTCCCTTCTTGGGAGAGAAGACTGAGCAGGAAGCGCTGCGAGTGGGCGTGAGTGTGAGTGAACCTGTAGGTGTGTGTGGGCGTGGCTTACTTAGCACTCTGGGAGGCTGAGCAAGGACGGTCACAAGTTTGAACTCAGTCCGAGCAACTTGGCAACCTAGACCTTATATCAAAATAAAAACATAAAGGACTAGGAATGTGCTCAGAGTAAAGACTCTGGGTTCAATCCTCAGTGGCTCAGAAAGAAAAAGGCATCAAATACTTTTATTCTGATAGAGGGGAGGGGTGTTAATAAGGAAGCTAGGAGTTGGCTACCTGTCCAGCATAAGCCTTCAGAATGACAGAGTTACGGAAATATATTAGGTGATTATTTTGCTTAACACCATATTCTCTCCCTGGAATTTGATATGCTCAAAAATATAATAGTTTGCTGTTGTTAACAATGGACTTCTTTCAGACAGTCATCCTCCACAGGAAATATGCCCACTGGTGCTCACTTTTCCAGACCTCACGCGGAGGCCGTGTAACCCTAGACCACGGTGGCACGTGCCAGGCTGCCTGGCCTCGGTCTATCGGTGTGGGGAGCCAGTGCACCACGGGAGTCACTCTGGGCGGCCCCTCCCCTTAGCAGTCTCCGCACCTGTTACCTCACTGCCTAACAGGCGGTAAGCCTGCAGTGAATCCTCTCTGCTCCAGTCTCATCGGGAAGAGGCAGGAGCTCGAGGGGCAGCAGTTCGCTCACCCAGATGGGGTCCAGGGAGGTAAGGTCAAGTAGTCTGACCCTCACTTGTGGAGTGGGTCGCAGAGCTCACTGTGAGGATGACGGAAACCCGGGCCGAGGTTGACAGGACGGAAGCTCCAGGGGCCTCAGAGAGGCAGCTCCACTGCTGGGGAGCCCAGCCCGGGAACTGGCACCTTCAACACTGTCACATGAAGAGCAGATCTCCGGGCTGAGGCTTCCACCTCTTCTCAGGAGGAAGCCCCAGCCGCTTCTCAGTCTGGGGGACTGTCCCAGTCCTGCTTCAGTATGTCCTCGTCCATCTCTGGCTTCCTCTAGTTTCCTTGGAAATCGTGAGGAACTGAAATGCTCAAATTGTTCCCATGACCTGGGGACCAGGCTTTCCAAGCCCAGGTCCTGCTGCAGAATGAGAGTGATGACTTCAGGGAAAATGGCCCAACCACACAGAAGCTCTGCTCCCCTGCCCATGCACTTTCACTTCGCAAGTCAGTTTTCTTTCAGTTGGGAAACTCAAAGTGACTTAAGAAGAAAAAGCACTTATGGGCCTGAGTCACTGAAATAGCAGTCGTAGCTGCTAGCTTGAGGAATAGCCAAATCCAGATCCTGCCTATCCCAACATGGCTCCAAGAATCCTCTCTCTCTGTGGTGATTTCAGTATGCTACAAGGGCAGCAGATGACACTAGGCTTCTATCAACCTGAGGGCAGGCGCCTGTGCAACCCCCCTTGAGTCTCATTGCTGCTGACGGGGTCCTCTGTGCATTCCTGAGTTGAGTGAGCAGCACTGTTTGGTCACCTCTGGAGCTAGGAATACCATCATCTCTACACAAGCCACATGAGCAGAGAGCAGGGAGGGACATATTTTCAAGGGGAAATATGGGCTCTGCTGCCAGGAAGAAGAGGAAGAGAGACAGGACAGACTGGCCAGTGACAGTCGACCAGCCGAGGTCAGGGCAGAGGAGTGGTGACGGCACTGAGGCCCTGCCTGCGCCCCATCTTCCAGGAAGAGTGCAGGTTGAGTGCTGTCCCAAGTGGGGCGTGACACTGGGCCGAACAGTGCCACCCCGAAGTTCATGTCCACCTAGAACCTAGACTGTGGCCTTATCTAGAAATACGGCCTTTGCAGATGGAGCATCATCAAGTTCTGTGACAAGAGTGGGTCCCACGTGCCATACACTGTGGGCTTTTCAAGGAGAGGGACATTTGGACACAGCTACACACAGGAAAATGCCGTGTGGTGGTGCAGAGACCGGAGTCCAGCAGCCAGAGGCCAAGGCGGGCTGTGGGTGGCTGCAGCCCCCCACCCCGGAAGCTGGGAGGGGCCTCGGAGGCTCCTTCCCAGAGCGGCAAAGCGAGCAGGTGTGGCCCACACCTCGGGTTTGGACTTTCGCCCTCCACGACTGTGAGAGAACAAATCTGTGTTGTTCTAAGCTACAAATTTGTGGTAATTTGTCAGGTAGCCCTGGAAACCAACACAGCCACAGACAGACAGACAGTGGTCAAGGAGGCAAACAGCTGTGAACTTGCTGTGTGACAAGAGGTGGGTGGAGGGTGGCGGAGGGGGAGGGTCCCCTGAGACCGAATGTCCGAAAAGGACCTGGGGGTATCTCAGCCCAAAGGGAGGGCGTGGGCAAAGTCCTGGGTCCTGGGTCCCACAGCTCCCTCTGCAAAATAAACCCGTTTCCCGGCCACACATACTCTCGGGTCAGCAGTCTTGGCCACAGAAGGCTTTTCAGAATCAGGTAACTGGACAGGTGTTGCTGCTCGTGACAGTAGCGTTGATTTGGCACCTGTGGTTTCCACCCCCCCCCAGGTCACATGTTTATGTTACCAGACTGGCCCTGACCTGCCGAACCAGCAGCAAGCACCGCTGGCATCTTCGCCCTCAGCCCTCCGCCCGTTGGGTGGAGCTGGTGCTTGGTTGCTCAGGCTGGCTGCACCCTGGTGTTTGTCGTTTCCTACAAACAAAGGCTGTGGGAATTTACTGGGGCCTTTCATCGCCTTGGGCATGCAGGCGGGCTACAGATGTGGCTGGCTCGCTGGCCCCCAGCCAGGGGGGCGCTGCTCCTCAGCTGGGTCCTGGGGCGGAGCCTGGTGTGGCCTGGGAGGGGCAGTGCTCTGGGGAGGACCAGGGTTTCTAGTTTTTTGAGACAGGGTCGCACTTTGTAGTTCAGGGTGGCCCTGAACTCACTGTGTTGCCCAGGTGAGCCCTGAAGTAACATCAGTCTTCCTTCCTCTGTCCCTTGAATGCATTGTGTGTGGTTCCCAGAGAGCAAACTCTGGACCTTGTGCTTGCTGGGCAGATGCCAGAACCACCTGGGTTGCTTGTTTCCCCGCTATTAAATCCAGAGGCATTACCCCAAGAGCTGGGCCTCTGACAAACTGGGTCTATAACTACTCCGCCTCGGTGATGCAGTTGAGAAGTATGGAGATTATTTGCTTTCATTCAGCAACTCTTTCTTGAGCAGCTAGTAGGTTCTCGATCCCGTTGTAGACACAGGACGTTACAGAGCACACAGGAAGACAGCTTCACATACTCTGGTGGGACACATGTTCCAGAACAGGGGCCTGCGGACCGGGCTCACAGGTCAAGGCTGCTTTGCTGCCTGGTTTTGCACAGACTGTGAAATAAGAGTGTTGGCACCCATTCATTTTCTCTTTCGGTGCAGGACCTCCTGAATGCCAGGCAAACACTCTACCACTGATCTGCAATTCCAGCCCACATCTGTATTTTTAAATGGATGAAAGTAGTCCAAGTAGTCCAGAGAATAACAGGATTTCACGACACATGCAAACTGTGTGAAATTCAAATTTCAGTGTCCCAAATAAACTTTTATGGTAACAACCCATTGGTTCATGTATTATCTGTGACTGCTGTTGCAATACACAGGGAGAGTTACTAGTTGCGACAGTGCCTCCTTATAAGGCCTCCTGAGTTGAAAATGCTGGCTATCAGGCTCTTTGCAGACAACGTTTTTCTGCCCTGATTCTAGTTTCTTGCGTTTCCAAACGTGGTTTCTGGACTAGTATTATCAGGGCCACCTGGCGTGTGTTAGAGAGCCAGACCTGAGCCCGAACACGTGCTGCGAGAAGCCGCCCAGGGGAATCCTGCTCGTGTGAATTCCAGGAGAAATGTGTTGCTGTAAAGCGGCCTGTGCACGCGCCCAGCACGCGCCCGCCCCGAGCAGGAGCTCAGTGAGCACGAGCTATCAAGGCAGGTGGCACAAGGGCCTACGAAAGCAGCCCAGCTCCTAATCCAAGTGGGAAGAGGGACTGCAGGTGTGACTGCATGAGAGCTCCTAGGTGAGGAGGTTCACGGGTTCCCCGGGGGGGCCCAATGGTACGCTCACAGGGATCCTTACCTGAGCAAGCAGAGAAGACGTGGAAACAGCGGCTATGTACCCTGCAGACGGAGGCACACACAGGCGGTGGTCTCCAGAGTCTGGAAAAGAAAGGGGAGGATGTCGCGTTTGGCCCCCTAGGAGGAGTGCAGTCCTGGGACACCTTGACTGTCCATTTCTGACCTCAGAACTGTAAGTGAATAATTTTATATGATTTTGTTTTTGGCAAGTGCTTCTCGTGCCAATTAGAAATCAGTGCCGCTACCATTACTGGTGTGCCTGTCGTAGGTGTTTATTGTGCGATGGCTCTGCCGTCTGCTGGTTAATTTTATAGTGAGTCGCTGGGTCTGTCTGAACTTTAGGTTTTTGCTCTGTCAGATAGAGAGGATCACGTCTATTTCCCTGGGTCATTGTGTCACCTGTGTGTCAAATGCTTCATGACTCGTCAGCTGCCATAACTGTGCTCGATGCTGTTTTAGCTAAGGGCTGGCTCGTGTGACCTTGGACAGCTTATGGGACCTTCTGAGTTTGAGTTTCTCCTTCACAAGGAGGATCTCGTTGGTGGCACTTCGAGGCAGCTGTGGCTCCGAAATGTGACTCTGGGCCAGGCTGTGCGTGAGGAGAACGCACGTGTGGTTCACAGCCATTTGGGGAATGCAAAAATGAACCTGCACACGGGGCGGGCTCCCGGAAGACCGATCCAGGCCCCTCCTCAGGTCTCCGCCTCAGCCTGGCCAGCAGGAGCATGGACAATCCACTGCCTCTGTGCGCGGGCTCTTCCCCCGGAGCAGCTGGCCCGGCTGCCTCTGCTCACTACTCGTGCTTCCGCCCTCTGCCCCCTGTGGCGCGAAGGGGCGGCAGAGCCAGGCCCGCCTGGGAGACCCAGGGCGTGTCCTGGGAGACCCAGGGCGTGTCCTGGGAGACCCAGGGCGTGTCCTGGGAGACCCAGGGCGTGTCCTGGGAGACCCAGGGCGTGTCCTGGGTTCAGGCTCCGCCCCTTCCGGGCCAAGGGCCGAGTCAGCATGTCGGTGACTGCCCGGCTCAGGCTGGGCTTTGTTGGCTTTGCTACATGGTGCCTAGGCTAGGGGTACCACAGAAAGGAAGACTGAGTGTCCTGGCCCTCAGTGCCCTGCACAGGATGCAGCACATGTGCTGGGCCCGAAAATGAATGAATAACCACACTGTGAGAGCTCCTGCATAATTGAGGAGGGCGCTGGTACTGTGGAGCCTCTGCGGAACCCAGGAAGTGACCTTGGACTTCTGAAGAAGAGGTGCTGGGGCCGCGGGCTGCCCTGGTCCTCTCTTTCACCCTGCCATGGAGAGGTTGGAAGCACCGGGAGGTGGAGGGCTGCAGCTCAGCGGTACAGCACTAGCCCGGCCTGTGTGAAATCCCGGGTTCAATCCCCAGCACCTTGGAGAAGGCCGGATCCAGGGCTGCGCCCCAGGCAGCGGGTCTGGGGCGGGAGGCAGGGACTGGATGGGGACGCAGTCCTCGGTGTCCTTTTTGGAAGGGGCTGTTCCAGACTTTGGCTTTTCCTTCTTAGTTTTGCTGTTCTTTCCCCAGCGTGACAGCATCTTTAGGAAATGTTGCGCTAGAAGAGTGGAATTTAAGGAGTTCATGGGAGGAAACAGGGCGGTGAGATAACCCAGGAGCCTGGACCTTTCTGTTTACTCGTATCTCGCCAGGTGACTAACCGCTAGGGCGATGAAAGGTCCGGCGAGCCCAGGACTGTTTTGTCTTAACGCTGGAATCGTGTCCCTGTGCGTTCTCCTCACGCACAGCCTGGCCCAGAGTGTCCCCTCTCACTTCTGAGCAAGGGCGCAGTCGGCCACCGCTGCAGCAGCTCTCTGCCACCCCAGCAGTCAGACATGGCTGAGGGAGGAATGGCTCCTCGGGGAGCCAGGGCCCCCACATTTTGCTAAGAGAGGAGGAGGTCGCCGGGGTGTTGGCCCACACTGGAATCTTTGGCTGGAGGAGTTTCCACGGAGTCCACTTATCTGACCACCTGCTGCCACTACTGCTGGGGTCCTGGAGGTATCAGGGGACGGCAGCCTGGATTCCGGCCACCTGCCTCCCTCACCACCCCCAGCCCTGCGCCAGAAACGCCCCTCCCCCGGGTCCCCTCCCTCGGGGACAGGGCCTCAGGTGTGCGGGAGGAGGAACGGGGCTCTCTGGAGAGCTGGAGCGGGCCGGGCTCCCGCGGAGGGGCTCCTCACCCCGGTGTGTCTGGGCAGAAGCAGGTGGGTGGGGTGAGTGTGGGGAGCGCCCTCTGACCGTCCTTCCACCTGTTCCTCTTCGAGAAGCCCCGCTTGTCCGTGTCCAGTGCCCAGTGGAGCCGTCTGAGCCGGGCCCTGAGCAGCGGTGAAGGTCTTGTGTGGGGTGGATTGTCCACCCATGGGCAGGCCTCGGTGGCAGGTAGTGAAGAACCCCAGGCACTGAGCTGGGTGCTGGAGGATTTGGGGAAGCCCAGAACAGGCTGCGGTCAGGATGTGGGCCGCTGCCAGGTCGTGGGGAAACAGAGTCCTGGGTGTGGATCGCTGGAGGGCAGGGGCGGGGTCCTGCTCCTCCCCACCCTGTCCTTCCTGCTTGTCACAGGCGTAGAGTCAGGCCCTGCCAGCCCTTGGGATGCGGAGGTGTGAACGCGGCGCTGAGTCTCCTCTCTCAGCGTCATTTCCTCACCTGCAGGGTGACTGTGCCCCCCCCCCAGCCTATTGTCAGCCTGTACCCACTGGGCGCATGGAGGGGCTCATGCTCCGCTCAGGTCCCCATCCCCGGCTCCCTCCTGCAGGTCTCCTTCATGCCCAGGACACCTCACCCCGCTCTTCTGCCACTGTCACTGTTCCCACCCGGGACCTCTGCTCACACGGACTCAAGTCCTCCTCAGTAAGGGACACTCACTTTGTCACTCTGCCCAAACACCTGGTTCTCTATCTTTCTTTTTCCTCTGGCATTGGAGATTGAACCCTTTGCGCTGAGCTATACCCTGAGCCCTTTTTGTTTTCTGAGATAGGATCTCACCTATTGAGAAATTGAGAAATTGCTCAGGCTAGCTTTGAACTTGCAGTTCTCCTGACTCAGCCTCCTGGAGTGCTGTGAATTATAGCTGTGTAAGCAAATACCCAGCATGCATCCTGTCTTTTTTTTTTTTTCCTTTGATAGGATTGTTACATTATCTATTGCCTGTTTTTTTTCTTTGGGGTTGGGCTATGTCTAACTGCTTCCTACTGTATCCCCATCTGGCACTAGAGGTTACTCTGTAAATTCCTGCTGAATAAATACACAACCACCCACTGCGTGTCGGTCTCCATGTTTCTGATGCAGCGAGGGTGTCTGTTGCGGTGCTAAGCCCTCCATGGAGCAGCCCTCTGACGAGGACACCTGTACTTGTTGCATGACACTGATATGGCAGCTAAGGCACAGAGAGATGAGGTGACAGGCTTCTGGCCACACAGCACCCAGCAGGAAGCCAGGATTCCACCACAGTTGCTCTACTAGAGGCCCATTTGTGAGTCTTCACCGCCCGAGTACTGGCTTGGAGAATTCTGAGGGGCCCTGACTCCCCCGAGTCCCCCCCAGACGGTGGCCGGTGGCGGGGTGGTGACGTGTTTCCCTGTTGCGGTTTCCACTGGTTTTCTGTGACCTGAGCTCCCCGGTGCCCGGCACCAGGGTCTCAGACTCGGGCCTCCGCTCAGGGGCCTGATTTCTGGGGATAATTTTAGAAGATTTTACTGGTAGAGAAAAGCCCAGCCAGGAGGCAATGAGCAGAGCGCTTCGCTTTCCCAGGACCTGGCAGCAAAGGGGTACCGATCATCGGCAGTGCCCTGTTGTTCCCTGCACCCTCACACCCACCCTGCAAGGTGGCACCTACCCCACCTCACAGTGGGAGAGCCTCGGCCCCCGTCAGGAGTCCCACAGCTGAGGGCAGCAGGGCAGAACCTGTGGCCGAGTCTGTCCTCCTCCCACAGGCCTTTCCGGCTCTGGGCTGCAGCAGGACCTGGGCCCAGAGAGGCCAGAACCCAGACCATGCCCACCAGGAGCTCCACATCACCGGAAAGAGCCCACACCGAGTGCACATGGCCAGCAGGGCTGCCCGCCGGCCGGCCGGCAACAGGCCATTTGTATTTTTAGCTAGAGGGTGAGTCAGCCTAATGACTCACTGGCCTTGCCAGCTTGCCCAGGAGCCCCAGGCCACGCAGCACAGGGCAGGGGTCAGGAAGACCTGAAGGGGGCACAGGAAGACCCAGAGGGTGGCAAGGCTGCCTGCCGGCCACTGCGTCCCTAGTATCCTGTGCGGTCAGCGCTGGCTGCGTATTTTCTCACTTGTTCCGAGGATGGGTGCTGAATAACACTGGCAAGTAGCTCGTGTCAACAGAATTAGAAAGTGATACAAGCAGCTTCACCCCACGGATGTCTGCCTGGCTGGGGCCCCGTGCTCAGTGCTGGCCAGAATGTGGCAGAGATTGAGCCCCGGTGCGATAGGCCTTCTAGGACAGTGCTGCTGTGCATCTTCCATCGAGGCTGGGTAGTAAACTTTGTTTTGTTTTGACAGTTCTGGGGTTTGAACCGTAACGCCTTTGCTCTAAGCTATACCCCAGCCTCTTTATCTTTACTTTAATACAGGGTCTCTATAAACTGTCCAGACTGGCCTCAAACTTGAGATCCTCCTGCCTCAGCCTCCAGGTCAGTATTTCATATTTTGTGATCTGTGGAGTCTTCACTGTGGTCATTCCACAGAGAAGTATCTGCGTGCAATGTGTAAACGAGTAGGCCTGGCTGTATTCTACTAAAAACTTTATTTACTAAACAGGAGGGGGCCTGTGAGTTTTAATTTGCTGCCCCAAGTTCTAGGAGGTGCCTTCTCTCACCCCCTGGTCCCCCTGTTCACCTCCCCTGTGGGGCATAAGGCCCCGGATGACAGGTGGGGAGCTGGTGCTGCAGGTGGGAAGTGGTCTCATGCTTCAGTGTTAGTGCAAAGTGTCGAGTTGGTTTCTCGAGCTCTTTCTCCACGACGGTGCTCACGGGCATGTGGGTCTGAGCCTTCCAGAGGCATCGCCATCCATGCATCGTCACATGTCCAGCCTGGTGCCTGGGGTGCCACAGGAGAGGCTCAGATAATTGCCGGGTGATCACACCAGGACATGCCCCCCCCCCCAACCCCGAGAGGAAGCCGCCATAGGAGAATTTCAAGTTTGAACTCCCCTTGGGCAACAATAAGTACTTTAGTCAAGACCCTGTTTTAATAAAAATAAAAAGGGCGGGGGGCGTAGCTCAGTACAAAGGCCTTGGGGTCAATCCCTAGTACTTTTTTTAAAAGTTGGGGAAGGCCTGGAGGGCATTTTCTGACAGGCTAGAGCCCCCTCTGGTCTTCCTGTTGACTGGGGAACCCCAGGTTCCCATGAGAAGGATGAGACTCTAGGCATGTGGGGGGCATTAGGGGTGGACCAGGCAGACTGGTAGTGTCATCAGGTAGTAACCTTACCATCAAATATTCCCCTACTGTCTGGGGTACAGCAGGATTGGTAGTCCCAGTCCTGGGTTCAAATGTTGTATTGAAGATCGGCTGACTGTGTGACCTTGGACAGGAAGTCTGTATTCTCATCCACCTAATAGGACTGAGAGACGAGTGACACATATTCAGAGCGCTGACTCACGCTGACCATGGTCGTTATTTTCTACAAAGCCATAGCGAATGCTGAAGTAGCAAATCCTCAGCCATCACTGTTGTGGGAAACACAGCCCGGCTCCAGTTCAGCTCAGTCAACTTGGGATTCCTCCACTTTATACAGCGAAAGACCACAGACATTCAGTAAAGCCACTCTGGAGATCCCCCTCTCCCACCACTGCCCCTGGCCTGCAGTCTCTTCAGGGTCCCTGTGCTGGCTCCCTGCAGCCTGCGCTTGCAGCCCTGCCCCTTGGTAAGACTCCTCCCACCGCTGTCCTGTGCCCCCTGCTGCCTTCCCTGGCTCCTTCATCTGTTCATTTAGTGGCCATTTATTGCCCACCTGGTCCATGCTAGGCCTGTGCCAGGTTCTGGGGTCACAGAGATGAGTCGGGAGGCCCTGGCCTCCTCCTGGCACCCTCCATTGAGGGAGACAGAACTAGAACAGAAGCCGCCTCACTCCACTGAGCTCGTGGAACACCAGTTTTTCTCTACTTTGGGAAAAGACTGACGCCCTGCAGACTGGCCTACCGGCTTCTGCAGCCCATCTGTCTACCACCTTCTCTAGTGCACCCCGGGCTCCAGCCAAAGGGACATTTAGAGTCTTGGGGAGAATCTCAGCTTCTTGCTGACATCCTCTTCCAGGTCTGTGACTTCAGAGGAGTGACAAACATTTCTCTCGAGACACCTTGGAAACCTCCCTTGAACAGCCTTTGCCTCTATGAAGGGGTGTGCAGGTTCCCGGACCCCCCACCCCCACTCACCACCTCCTCTCGTGTGGGCGAGAAGCAGCTGTCATTATTCCCACAAGTCACCGCACGGCTGCGCAGGAGAGTCACCCAGGAACTTGGAAATAGCCCGAGTCAGCCAGAACCCCCGGGAGCGGGACAGAACTCTGGTGTTTTGCAGTTTCCTCCAGAGGCTGAGACGCGGCTCAGGGGTAGAGTTTCTGCGGGGCTCAGCCCCTAGGAGGCCAAGGAACCTATGTCTTTAAACAGAAGTTACGGGGCCCGGGATTTAGCTCAGTGGTTCCGGCACCTGTCTTGCAAGCGCAAGGACCCGGGTTCAGTCTCCAGTTAAACACATACAATACTGGGTGTGCAGACTCACTCCAGCAGCAACCAGTACCACATACCACAGTGCCAGGCGTGGTGGCTCACGCCTGTCATCCCAGCACTCGGGAGGCAGAGGCAGGAGGATTGCTGTGATGTGAGTTGGAGGCTAAGCTCAGGGCCAGCCTGAACCACAAAATGAACCCTGTCTCAAAAAAAAAAAAAAAAAAGTTAAGTACAGAAGATTACATTGTAAATTTACAGGGCCAGGGATTAAGTTCAGTGGTTCCAGTGCCTGCTTCACCAGTGCTAGGTGCTAGGTCCTGAGTATGATCCCGGTATCAAAAAAAATTTTTTTTAATTTACAGAAAAGAATTTGACTGTTTTTTTTCAGTATCAGGGATTGAACTTAGGATCTTGAGCTTACCAGGTAGGCACAGTGCCACTGAGCTAAATCCCTGACCCAACTTTAGACTTTATAAAGTTTTCTCTAATTATTTCTTATAAACAATTTCATAAGAAATTTAGGAAAATAAACACCCATATAATATGCTACCTGGATTCAGTAATTATCAGTATTATTTTTAAGGACTTTAGTTTCATCTCTCTCTGGGGATGGATTAGCTTTGCTGGAAACAGTAGCAAGAACCCAGCTCCTTGGAGGCTGAGGCAGGAGGCTCCCAAGTTTTATTCTAGCCTGGACAACTGAGCAAGACCCCATCTCAAACATCTCAAAGTGAAAACGGTAAAAAGAGTTGGGGACGGAGCTTAGTATCCCCTGGGTTCAGTCCCCTATACACATGCGACAAGGGACAGGAGGCCACAGTGTAGCTCAGACATAGCATGCACAAGACCCTGGTTTTTATCCTCAGTAACAATAAATAAATTTCCTCCCTGGAGGCTCTGGGCAGTGGGAGGAAGTATGACCAACCCCACAGCTATTCCCAGTGACGCCTCACAAAGGCCCAGGACGTCCCTGGCAGATGCAGGCACTGAGCCTGGGCACTCCCCGAGGACCGAGGCAGTGAGTGTGGACGGAAGTCCCTCACAGGCCATTGAGTGCTCCAACCAGGAGTGGACAGAGGAGGGGCTGTCACAGACACTGGCTGCCAGAAAGCAACCGGCCTGGGCAGAGGACAGTCCTTGGTCTCTTTGGTTGGGGGCAACGATCCCGGAAGGCCCAGAGTAGAGAAGAGAGGACTGGGCATCCTCCCTGCCTGTGACTCTCTGCTTTCCTGCCCAACTGTCCCTCCACATGCCATCTTTGTCCCCAGAATTCTCCAGCTGTGTTGAAGCCAGGGTCTTGCTAGATTGCTAAATTGCCCAGGCTGGGCTCACACCTTCAAACACTTGCTCAGAGTCCTAGAGTCCTGGATCACAGGCCTGCACGGCCCATGAGTCCCTTCCTGAGTGGACATTTCCTTTCCAAAGGACGTTCATCCTCCAGAGTCACACACACTCGCCTCCAGCCTGGCCTGTGGCCTGGCCTCATCCTTGCTCTGAGCCCCTGTCCCATACCAAATGAGAGTCCATCTTGAAACAGGCGACACCCACCCATTTCCCTCCTCCCCCTCTGTCTTGACAAAGTTGGAGGAACTCTGGCCTCTAGAGGGCTGGAGGCAGGGCTCAGGGTGTCTCCCAGCCATCTTCTTCCCGGTACCCACACACCCTTTACTGGGGAGACTCCAGGACCTTCTCTTCCCGTCACACCTCATCTCGGAGAAAGAGTCAGACCCGTGACCAGGGCTTTTCCTCCATATATAAATGAGGTCATGTGCTACGTGACCTTCTGTGCCTGACTGTAGCACACGCTCAAGCCTAACCCCGGCCACAACATGAACCAGGGCTCCGTTCCTTTGAGGGCAGAGTAATTTCCACAGCACAGAGAGACCACAGCTGGTTTGCCTGGTCATCTGTGATAGTATTGGGGTGTTTCCACTGGGGGGCTGTGAATAGTGCAGGGTGGTGACTCACTTGGGGACATGTGTTTTAGCTCTCGGCGAGACTGCTCACTGGGACCCAGGTAATTCAAAGCTTGATGTTTTTATGTGCAGGGGTCAAACCCAGGGCTAAGCAATCCCTCTATGGTGAGCCACACCCAGGCCTCTCCCTTTAATCCCAGGAAGGGCCGCTGTCCTGTCTTCCACTGCGGCTCAGAGCTTCAACCAGGGCCCATTTTGAGTCCTTCAAATAAATAAAATAAAAGGCAGATGGGAGACAGGGAAGCAAGGAAGGAAGGAAAAGGAAATAAAAGGAGGGAGAGGGAAAGCATCACAGTAGCCAGTTTCCAAATAAGAAGTTGCTGGTTGTCAAACAGCCATGCAGTGGCCCACGTGGTGCCTGACTCCAGGCTCAGTGCTGTAACCCCAGCCAGCCCTGCCAGGGCCCTTGTCCCTGGGCTGGGGCCTGGGCTCGGGGCTGGCCCTCTGCCCCCTGTACCTGTGTGGAGCGGTGTGTTCCGTGGGACATGGAGGCTTCCTTCCCCAACCTCAGGGGAACGGAGAGGCAGGAGGGGCACACGGCTGGCAGGCCCCTCCCCTTGTGCCCCTCACTCAGCTGGCACAAACCTCAGCTCCCACTCTGCAGTCCATCTGGCGGATCAGCCACCACTGAGGCCCAGGAGGCCCCAGAGCATCAGAGTGAGCTGATACCCGGACGGCTGGCAGTGTCCCTTCCCTTCTTGGCTCCCAGCTGCTCCTGGGGGAGGTGTCCTCAGACTGAGGGCCTGGGAGGGGCCAGCACTGCCCAGAAGGTGGGCAGGGCTCTGGCACTGTTGCCCAGGGAGCTGTAGCCGCCTCTCCAGGCCCCACGAGAGGCCTTTTTCCTGGGGTGGCACTTTACCTACCACCCAGCGCACTGCTTCAGAGTGCACGGCTGTGTGGGCTCGTGTAAACCTACAGAGCTGGGCAGCCAGCCCACGGGGCTTCCGCCCCAGCCCCCAGTGCCGCACACAGTGTCCACCCTTAACTCTGTACCACATTTTTACACACATACACCTCTGTGATAACAGTTAGCTGTTTGGATTAGGTATAATACAAAACTAACAAGAACTGATAGTTTTGTTTTGTCTTGTTACTTTGAGACAGGGTCTTGCTATATAGCCCAGGCTGGCATGAATTCATGGTAATCCTCCTGCCTTAGTCTCCAGAGAGCTAGAATTACAGGCATGCGCCACCATGGCTGGTTTTCATAGGAATCAGAACACAAAATTATATACTGTAATGAAAGTTATGTGACTACACTCTTTCTGTTTCTCTCAAAGCACCTTACTTACCTAAAGGAAGCGTTTCCCTGCTTCCCTCTGTGTATCTGAATTGCCAGCATGCCTGCCTCACTCCGAGCCTCAAGCTCAGGCCCGCCTGAGTCTCTCAGAGGCTCCAGGGCAGCCTCTGGGCCTCGGGTTCGGGCCCAGCTCCCAGATCTTCCTCCACAGCCGGTTTCCACCTGGTGGAAGCAGAGCAGCTAGAATACTCGTCCCGTGTGTGTTCACACACGGAGTCCTGGGGAAGAGCCCGCGTCTGCCGTGGCTGCAGCCCACTCCTGCTCAGCCTGGGCTCTGTGCACATGCGACCCTGCCAGAGGAGCTCCCATAGTGAAAAGGGTTTGCTGTGCCCAAGCGAGAGGCCTGACATGGACTCTGGTGCCTGCCACGGGGTGGCTGAGAAAGACTGTAAAGAGTCCCTAGAACATAAGCCGTGTGGTCTCTTCTCAGAGCGCTTCCCAGCAGGAGTGAGTCTAATCCCTGCTTCAGTTCCCTTCCCTCCTTTCTGCGTGCTACTATTGGTCAGTGTCTCAGTTTCCCCATCTGCAAAATGGGTTGTGATCCGTCCCGCCATGTTGGTCATGTCAGAGGGAGTGCTGTCGGTGAAAGGACAACGGTTCGGGCACTCTGGAGCGCCTGCTGTGTGGGGTCATTACTGGGATTATTGTGGACACCTGCCCCGCCCTGTGGGCTCTTCAACTACAAGGATTACTGCACTAGGATTATTGGATTTACTGGGATTTAAGGATGTCTGCCCTGCCTTATGGGATTTTAAACTCGGGGATTACTGTGGATGAGTTTGTGGGTGTGAAGGTTTGGGACCACCCTGTTTGAGGCATGCTAGGATTATGGGTGTGGAGGCTTGATACCAAATAAAGGCGCTGCAAACTCGGGGATGGCCACTTTCTGCGTGTGCGGTATTTGGCTTCCTTTGCTGCTGCTCAGAGCAGCAAGAATTGAGCCTGGGCTCAGCCTTCTCGAGGTTCCAGTTTTGCTGTTTGTTCATTCTTTTGCTGCGGGATCACTGAGGACTCTCTTTACCTTGTCTCCCACACTGCTTCATCGCATAATGACTCGGGCAAGGCCTGTTTATCGTCATTCCAGCGGTTGGTGCCAGGGCCACCACAAGGACTCTGCTTCACCCAACACCTGGCATTTCTACTCACAGTGTCAAAGGAAGGTGCCCCTCCTTTCAGGTCTGGAAGGGGGCCTCTTGGGCCCGGGGCTCAGGAGGAGACAAAGCAGGGTATTTGTCCTCCTGGTGAAATGCATGATGGCTTTATGTGGTTCTCAGGCAAGCTAGGATTTTGTTTCATTTTGCTTTCTTGTGTTTTAAATTTTGTTTGGCAGTACCGAGGATTGAACCCAGGGCCTTGTCAATGAGCTACATCTCCAGCCCCTTTTAAGTTGTGGAGAGAGGGTCTCACTAAGCCTCTAAGTTGCCCCACCTGAGCTTGCACTTGTGACCCTCCTGCCTCAGCCTCCCAGAGTGCTGGGATCACAGGTGTGTGCCACTTGACTTGCTGTGTTTTTTTCTAATTTTTTATTCACCATAAAAATGGAGCAGAAAAAAATCGCCCCTCAAAGAGTGACCTCAGCAGGTGGTGACAGAGTTTCCACTTACAGTCAGCGTGAACTGTTCCTGCTGATGCAGCCTAAGTGACCCTGGAGACAGCATGTGGGGACACAGTGGCCTCCAGGGAGCCAGTGATGAAGGCTGGCAAACACAGCCTCCGTGGAGGCAGCTGGAAGCCGCAGCGTCCTCCACCCTGAGCTTCCTGGCTGTGGTGGTAGCCAAGCCCAGTTGATGGGCTGGAAAGAATGACTCCCTGCTGGCTGCCGGGGAGGTCAGGGTGACCGTGAGCCGGGCCCCACGCCACACCACACCCCGCCGGTCAGTGGCTCCTGGGGCCCCAGGGGGCCTGAAAGGTCTAGAGCAGCCAGGGCCAGGTCTGCCTCGAGTCCTGAGCCCTTCCTGGCCTGTGCATGTGGCCAGGCCCACGCAGGCGCCACATTCCTATCTTCCTGGCAGGACCCTGCAGGGTGAGGGGCTGCGAGCTGGTGCCCTTCCACACACCCCACTGTCTCAGGCCTCGCGTGGATTTGATGTGATGGGAATGCACGTGGGGAGCCAGTCTCCAGGAAGAGCCAGGACCAAGCACTTGGGACAGGGCGGAGGCTCCCGATACAGCTTCCTGGGTCATGTGGGCCAGAGGGCTGCCCCTGGTCAATCCCTCCCAGGGGCCTTGTGATACTGGAGACCCCCCTCCCTTTCAGGGGTGAGGAGTGTGGCTAATGGCACAGAGCTATATGCAGCCAAAGGATCTATACCACGGTAAGTTGTTGAAAGTGCCCAGAGACTTTTCCTACCAGGGAAGAAAGTCCATAGAAGGGTAGGGAAATTTACCAGAGAAAATTCTGCAAAGAAGTTGAGACAGAGCAGGGAAGGTGTTGTAAGACATGGGATCGGCTTGTGCAAAGGTCCTGGGGCATGAAAGAGCCCATGATGCAGGTGGGGGTGACCTGAAGCCCATTGAGTTGCTGTTGCTTGGCAGATGGGATGGGGCTGAGGTCGGCTGGAAGTGTGTGTGCTGCCTGGCTGTCTGTTGTCCGGCCTAGATTCTGTAGCAAGTGTCTCCGTGCCTTCCTTTTCTCTGGACCTAAAGAAGAGGAAAATGCAACGTGTCTTAAGGCTGCCTGTGCTTGGAGTCCAGCCCAAAGGCAGTTCCTCCCTGTCTGGAGGTAAAGATTCTGCCCCTCAAAAGCTGGTCTCTGTGAGCAGTGTGTCCACATGTGGACTCTGCCCATCCACTGCCCGTGCATGTCCCACTCCAGCAGCCCGCCTGGGGCCCAGCTGGGCCATACGGAGCTGCTCCTCTTTCCTTCTCCTCTCCCTCTCTCAGTTCCCAAGAGCCCCAAGGGACAGGTGGGCATCACGGGTGCCGCGGGGCAGCGTGAGTCCCAACCTGGCCCCTGGCCTTGAACCTGAGTCCTGGGCCTCACAGAGCCTTGGGGTCCCCTGAGACCACACCCAGGGTTCCCTGTCTCCTCCTTCTGCCGCGGTTGTGAGACCTGCTCGCTGGCTCTGAGCTTGCACCTCCACAGAGAGGCATGGCCTGGGGTCCTTGGTGGTGGCATGGAAGACACGACAAGTGCTACTAGCTAATGATGACATCCTCAGCTGGGCCTGCAGGCTGGCACAGGACATCAGAATAGTCACATGGGCTTGGGCCATGTGTTTCAAGCATTTCCCACTATTTTTTTTTTTGCTAGTATTGGGTATTGAACTCAGGGCCTTGGAGTTACGTTTTTCCTTTTGAGACAGGGTCTTGCTAAATCACTGAAGTGCCCAGGCTGGGGTTTAGCTTGTGATCCTCCTGCCTCAGTCTCCCAGAGAACTGGGATTACAGGCATGCATCACCATGCCTGGCAAGATACCATCTTTGACGTGTGACTATTTCTGGACTCCGAGTGCCTTCCCAGTGGCGTGCCCGCTTGACTCTGGGCATTAAGAGAACTGCAAGGAAAAAGACCAGAGGGCCATGCTTTGTGGAGCTCACGTCTCATGGGCAGAGCTGGAGGGGAAGGAGCACAGTAAGGTGATTTCACACAGCTGAGTTTGAGCAAGAAATTGAGGCAGAGAATCCTGGGAAGGGCTGGGTCCCTCCCCAGCTGCTTCGGGGAGGCTCGGAAGAGCTGGCTTCTCTGCAGTGCCCTGAAGGTGAGGAAGCCTGTGGGGTCCACAGAGGTTAATTCTACCTGCTGAGCTGGATGGTGGGCTGGGGAGCGAAGCTGGTTTTAGAACAAAGCAGAACAAGTGTCCCTGGCTGAGGGAAGTGCACAGCAAAGATCGGGGACTAGGAAAGAGCCCCCAATCTGGCCTGGCTGGGTGGGACTGATGCTGGTGAAGCCCTTCTGTTAAAGGGTGGCATCTTCTATGGCCCCTGCCAACCTCAAGTCATGGAAGACCTGCAGGGAAAGCATCCGGGGGGGGGGGATGGCACATGCAAAGGTCCTGAGGCAGGAAGGGGGCTCAGCGCAGGTGAGAGCTTCATAGAAATGTGACAGTGACGGACTGAAGTGCAGTGGATGGTCAGGAAGTCAGAAAGGTTGGTAGGGACCACCTCAGGCTGAGTCTGCTAGGTGTGAAACTTAGTCCCTAACCCTGGGAGCTCGGGGATGGCTCTCAGGGAAGGAGGAAAGGCTCCAGGGTACGGTGTTCCAGCTGTGATTACCAGAGAGCGGGCAAACGGGCAAGGGTGGGGAGGTGGCCAGAGGCTGAGTCCCAACCCTGGCCCCAGCCCAGAGGCTGGGCTTCTGGGTCAAAGGCAGATGACGTTCTCCAGCCCTGGCAGGAGATACAACACATAGACATCTTTTATTTCACTTTCTCTGTCCCTGGCTCTTTCTTCCCCTATCTCCTTTTTTCTCTTTAAATTACAATGTTTAAAAGTCAGGATGTAAAACAGGACGTGGTGGGACCCACCTGTAATTTAGCACTCAGGAGGCTGAGACAGCCTGAGCTACATGGTAAGAATTTATCTGAGAAAAAAAAAAAAAAAACCAGCACAAATTAGGCTGGGAAGGAAAACCCTCTTTTTCTGACTTACCTGAACAATAGACAGAAAATTTGGGAAGCCCTGGACCCACATCCCAGGACAGGCCTGACCGCAGCCGCGGCTGCCCTCTGCGCCAGTCCCCACTCTCCCTACAGTGGCTGCCAGCCCTGTCTCCACCCTTCAGGCCCCAGCCTGGACATGGGGTGCAGCTTGTGGCTCTTGCTGGGGTAACAAGGAGCCGTGTTAGACAGGAGGCGGCATGGTGGCATGAGGTTGGGTCCTGGAGGCTGTGGTGGGGATCAGATAAGTAGGGACAGACCCGGCGGCACCGTGGCCAGGCTGTCTGTGCATGGTGACAGGCCTTGAGCCCAGGCAGTGGGTGCAGAATGGACGGGGGCATGCTGGCCTCTCAAAGGCTCTGGGGGCTGTCTCCTCCCTAGGGCGCCTCCCCCCATGGCCTGTCCTGCCAGCTGTCACTCTCAGGAAACCTCTCAGGGTCCAGATCAGGTTCTCTGTAAGCTGTACATAAAAGCAGCTGTCATGAGCAGGAACTGAAGGGTTCCTCAGCCTGGGCACCAGGGCACCTCAGCCAGGAGCCTGCCTTAGATCCCTCACCAAGCATCTCCGTGACTCAGCACCCTGGGGGACAGTGTCGGTTGTTTGGGGGGGGGCGTGATGCGAAGCCCAGCCTCTGCTCTGCGCAGCAGGCACCGGGAGGAGGTGAGCAGGTGGTACATTCAGCCCCAGTGCAGGCTTCAAGGCCACGGATGTCTCCGTGTCTTTGTCCTTCCTGCAGGGCCTCTAGTTGCTTCCAGCTGTGTGTCTCTCTTGCACACCACCCTCATGTCCTCTTCTCAGGAGGAAGGCCAGTGAGATGACAGTGCAGCGTGGGCTCCTGCAGTCCTGCGTGCTGGGCCTGGCCGGCGCTGGGACACAGACGGGAGATGACACTGCATATCCGGAACATGCTCTTGGGCCTTTTACATCCTTTGAACAGCATTTTCGCAGTTTGATGCCTGTGTGAGCCTGGGCAAGTGTCTTAGCTTCTCTGTGCCTTTATTTCTCCTCTCGCCAGTGGAGATGGTCCTCATGATGTGCTTGGGAGGGTTTAATACGCACAGCGCCCTTCACGAAGGTCTGGGCGACCCTGTGAGACCCCGTTTGTCCTGAGGCTTATTCTCCAGTTGGGAACACTGAAGCCCTTGACTGTTTCCAAAGTCATTTGCAAACCCTGGTCACGCCCTGGAGGAGATCAAGTTGGGTGAGTTAGCCACGGCCCACCAGCCTTTCCCTGCCTAGCAGCCAGTTCCTCCTGCAGCCCCCAGAATCCATGCAGTGGACCCGCCTCTCCTGGGGAGCCTCAGCTCCCCGGCAGCTCACGCACCCTGGGCCTCTGGGCCCTGCTCTACAGGTGGCCTGACAAATGTGCAAGCAGAGCGCCTGCATTCCCACCCGTGTGTAAGGGCATTTCTCTGTACACACACATGCACACACGCACGCACACACAGACACCATGGCCAAGAGAATTCCTGGACTCCGCGCAGCGCGTGAGTCAGCGCCCTGGGTGGACTTTGGTGGGCGTCTGGCGTATATGACCTTGCTCACGCACGTCAGCCTTGCAAGTTTCACATCTTTATCTGGAAAAAAATGTCAAAAATGCCCCACAGAGAGGACTGGCTGGTGGCTCCCCCTGCTCAGGCGGGGTTGCGTTTAGTCATCTCCTGCCTTTTCCTTTCACGCATGGACTGTCTCAGTGCAAATCGCCATCACCCCTTATACAACGTACAACTTTAAAATCACTGTTGACTGACAGGAAATGGTGGTGAGGAGTGTGGTTCTGGGATGCTCGCTGAGTCCCCCACAGTCACATCTTATGCTGCCTGTGATGTCAAACGTCATTGTCCGCAGCGCCAACTCCGAGGAACTGAGCTTGCAGGGATGCACAAGCACAGTGGTCCACACAGCTGCGCAGTGAAGGCCAGGTGTTTGATCTCCCCAAAGACACCCTTGCGATCCCACCCACCCTCCTGCCCTACCGCTCGACCTCCCTGCTGACCCCCACTTCCGGCGCCCTTATCTGTAATTTTGTCATTTGAGGACTTTATTTATTTTTTTTTAGGTTTTTTGAGACAGGGTCTCGCTTTGTGGTTCAGGCTGGCCCTGAGCTCAGCCTCCAGCTCACATCACAATCCTCTTGCCTCTGCCTCCCGAGTGCTGGGATTACAGGCGTGAGCCACCAGGCCCGGCACTGTGGTATGTGGTACTGGTTGCTGCTGGGCATGAGTCTCCACGCCCAGTATTGTATGTGGTTACCGGGGATCGAACCCGGGCCCTTGCATTTGCAAGACAGGCGCCGGAACCACTGAACTCAATAATCCTCCTGCCTCTGCCTCCTGAGTTCTGGAATTACAGGCATGAGCCACCACGCCTGGCACTGTGATTTGTGATACTTATTGCTGGTGAACTGAGCCACCATGCCCGGTATTGTGGTATGTGGTTACCGGGGATCAAACCCAGGCCCTTGTGTTTATAAGGCAGGTGCCAGAACCACTGAGCTAAATCCTCAGCTCCCAAAAGTAAGTTCTCTTATTCACTGTTGTTCCTGTGACACTAAGAGAAAATGTGCACTCTATACTAAGAGCTTCCCATTTTTGTTCTTTGCAGTGCTAGAGATCAAACCCAGGGACTTACGTGCTAGGCAAGTGCTCCACCCCTGAGCTACACCCAAGCAAGCTTCCCTTTGCAGTTTTTGAAGCACAGATACTATCATTCCCATTTGAAGAGAAAACTGAA
>PVIR01019738.1:0-31585 GCA_004026965.1 Petromus typicus
TTTTTTTTTTAGGTTTTTTGAGACAGGGTCTCGCTTTTGTGGTTCAGGCTGGCCCTGAGCTCAGCCTCAAACTCACATCACAGCAATCCTCCTGCCTCTGCCTCCCGAGTGCTGGGATTACAGGCGTGAGCCACCACGCCCGGCACTGTGGTATGTGGTACTGGTTGCTGCTGGGTGTGGGTCTCCACACCCAGTATTGCTATGTGGTTACCGGGGAATCAAACCCAGGCCCTTGTGCTTGCAAGACAGGCGCCGGAACCACTGAGCTAACTCCCCGGCCCTCAAAGTATGTGTTTATTATTCTCTGTATTTCAGCTGGGTCAGTGGTGGTTTCCCCCTTTTCAGTTGTAATAGCATGGATTTGTGCCTTTTCTTTTCTTTGTTTGAGAAGGTTGGCTAAGGGTCTGTCAATTTTATTTGTCCTTTAAAAAAACCAATTCTTTGATTTGTTGATTTTCTGTATCATTCTCTTAGTCTCTATTGCATTAATTTCTGCTCTGATCTTTATGATTTCTTCTCTTGTATGAGCTCTTGGTTTGCTTTGCTCCTGTTTTTCTAGTAGCTTAAGGTTCAGCATTAGATTGTTAGTTTGAGCTTGCTCTGTTTTCTTGATATATGCACTCACTGCTATGAATTTTCCTCGTAGAACTGTTTTTATTGTATCCCATAAATTCCTGTACGTTGTACTGGGGTTATCATTCAATTCTAGAAAATGTTTAATTTCATCTTTAATTTCTGCTGTGACCCATTGGTTAGTCAGTAGTGTATTGTTCAATTTCCATGACTTTGTGAAAGTCTTGGGTGTTATTTTGCTCTTCATCTCTAGTTTCAAGGCACTATGATCTGAGAGGATACAGGGGATAACTTCAATTTCTTTGTATTTACTTAAACCTGTTCTATGAACTAGTACATGATCTATTTTGGAGAATGAACCATGAGCAGCTGAGAAGAATGTAAATTCTCACTTAGAGGGGTGAAATACTCTGTAGGCATCTATTAAGTCCATTTGTTGAAGAGTTTGGTTTAGTTCAAGTACTTCTTTATTGATTTTCTGTCCAGTCAATCTGTCTATTTGTGACAGTGGGGTATTGAAGTCCCCTACTATTACTGTATTGTTGTTTATCTGGCTTTTCATTTCCGTTAATATTTGTTTTATATAGCTGGGTGCACCTGAGTTTGGGGCATAAATATTTAAAATGGTTATTTCTTTCTCTTGGATAGTTCCCTGTATGAGAATATAGTGACCTTCTTTGTCTCTTTTAATCAGTTTTGGCTTAAAATCTATTTTGTCTGCAAATAAGATAGCTACTTCTGCTTTTTTGCAGTTTCCTGTTGCATGGAGAATTATATTCCACCCCTTTACTTTCAGTCTGTGGCTTTCTCTCTGGATTAGGTGTGTCTCCTGTATGCAGCAGATTGAAGGATCTTGCTTTTTGATCCATTCTGCCAGTCTGTGTCTCTTAATTGGTGCATTGAGACCATTGACATTAATAGTTATGACTGATATGGACAGACACAAGGCTGTCATGATTTCCTGTTCTAGGCTCTTTTATTCTTTGATTTTTTTTCCCCATTAGTTTCTTGTTTGGCTCAGTGGGATGACTCTGCTGGGTCTCATGGGTTTATAAGTTTCATTTTTTTTCTCCAAGATATCCTTTAGAATATTTTGTAGTGCAGGTTTTGTATGCATGAAGTTTTTGAGATGTTCTTTGTCATGAAAGTATTTTATTTCCCCCTCAATTTTCAGAGATAACTTTGAAGGGAAAATCAGCCTGGGTTGGAAGTTGTTGTCCTTTAAGGTTTGAAACACTTCGCTCCAGGCTCTTCTTGCATTGAGTGTTTGGTGGAGAAATCTGCTGTGACTCTGATGGGCTTCCCTTTGTAGGTGATTTTTTTCTTTTCCCTAGCTGCTTTTAGTATTTCACTTTTTATTTTCATATCTGGAACTTTTATAATTATATGCCTACATGTGGGTTTTTGTACATTTTGGCCCTGTGGAGTTCTGTATGCTTCGTGTATCTGGATGTCTAATTTTCTTTCTTTGTCTGTGAAGTTTTCTGCTATTATTTCTGTGAACAAATATTTTATATCTTTTGTATCATCACCTGCTTCCTCAGTAATTCCAATAAGCCTTATGTTATTCTTCTTTGAATCATCTAGGAGCTGTTGAATAGATTTCTCATGGTCTTTTGTCTTTTTCCATAAATTATGCCTTTCCTGTTCATGGGCTGCGATCATGTCCTCTAGATCTGAGATTCAGTCTTCTACAGTGCTTATTTTACTGCATAAACTTTCATTTTCTTTTTTGATTGCCTGGGTTTCTATTTGTAGCTGCTTAAGAGGTTCCATTGCTTTTGCTATCTCCACTTCTATTAGATCCTTGATCTCCTCTTTGGCTTTATTAATCATATCATTAACTATGTCCAGTATCTCTGTTTTCATCTCAGAAATCAGTTCAGATTTCCATTGTATTAGGTCTTCTCTAGTTACCACCTCCGAGAGTACTGGTGGCTGAGTTTCAGATTTCTCCATTTCCCTTCCCCTCATACTACCTTGGGGTGAGGATCTCTGCATTTGAGATTTTGAATTCTTCCTCATGTCTGAGCTTTTGTCCCTGCTGTTGTATTTGTCTTTATAGTTGCCCTATTGTCTTGTGATGTTTGTTGCAAGTTTCTTTCTTCCTAATATTTAGGTCCCTTAAGATTAGTACTAAGTCTTAATATTTTCAACCACAGTCCAAGAAAAGCACTAAGCATTAACAATATCAAACAGAACCCCAGAGATGGTAAACTGGTAGTTATTGCTCTGAACCCTCCAACCTCATAAGCCAGAGCTATGATCAGATGCCCAGACTTAATATTAACCATGGATATATTGACAGCATTCAAGCATCACCTTTTAGAAGTGAAAGGGTTACTAAGGAGTTAGGTGGCAGAGATATAGAGGAGGAAGAGATTAGTAATAAGATTAAAGGATGAAATGAAATAGAGAAATGAAGGCTAGTAGAGTGGGCACGGAGTAGGGAAAAGGGAGAGATGAAGGAAAAAAAGGAGAGGAAAAGGGTGGGAGGAAAAAGAAAAGCGGCAAGAAGAATAACAAAAACACAGACCTAAATAAAACAAGTGGAGATAAAAACAGAATAGGGTAAGATTGAGTCCACTAATAGCCAGCTGGAGGCGAAGAACCGTTGATTTCGTTAGGGGCTAGACACAGTTTGAGGCTTATAGGCCACAGGAAAAAAGCTGTGAAGTTGCAGTCTTTCCCCTGAGGTGAGCCCAGTGTCCTGTAGGTGGCGCTGTACCCCAAACTCACCGCTGCCCAGGTTCCCGGTCTCGGAGCAGGGCTCAACCCCTTCAGTATGGCGAAAAGTGGGGGTCCCAGTTGGAGTCCAGAATTGGAGCGTCCCAGAGCTGGAGGTCTTGGGGTCACCGGTTCTCTGTGGTGGAGACGATCTTGGTCGATCCCGCAGGAGTTCGGAGACCTCTTCTCCTGGTAGCGCGGATCCTCGGTCCCGGCGGGTGGTGGGTGGGGCTTCCTTGCGCTGGCCCTTTGCCCTCTCCCGCGAGTCCAGATCTGGGAGTGTTCGGCCCTTTACCGCAGCTGCAGGAGGTCTGGCACGCAGTTCTGCTTCTCGCCATGCACCGGTGTCTCAGAGGCCGGCTGTGCACTGTCTGTAGTTGCTGGGTTCCCGTGCTGGGGCGCCTGTGCGAGGTCCGGCAGGGTAGACTGCCCCTCCCCCTCTGGGGAGAGGGTAGAAGGGACAGATCGCTCCCTAGGTCTCTGTTTTTTCTTTGGCTTTAATCAATGTTTGCGTCTTATCTCTTCAGTCTAGGTTTCTCTGCTGTCCTTCCTTTCTTCCCCCACAACTGGTGTTTTCAGGTTTAAGAACAATTTCTATGGAGGTGGTGGTCTCCAGCTTTTACCATTCCGCCATCTTCCCAGAATGACACCTGCATTACTTTTTGTCCAGAGCAAGCCTTGAGACCTAGGATGTTTTCTTTTTTTGTTTAACATAGGGCTTAGATTTCTTCCCTGCAGTGCAATTAGTGAGGTGGTTATTACATACTAGACTGTGTCAGTGTCCACAGACACACAGACGTGTGTACTCACACATGCACAAGCATTCACCCCATGAAACGACTAGGCACAGAAACACATATTCACACTCACTCACATTCACTCATATGTATTTGCACAGAACTGCACAAAAAAGCACTGTCAAAATCATGTCCAGCCACAGAGACACACATTTTTATGTACACACATACTTACATACACAGATACACACTAGAACATGCAGACATGGAGACCCCCATGCATTTACACACCTGTGTGTGCTCAGGGCCCTCACACATGGTGTGGGCACACACTGATCCTCCATGCAGACTCCAGCAGTGTTGTCTCTCTGGGTTTTTGGCCACCTGGTACCTGCTGCCCAGAACCCTTTCCCGTGCGCTCTGCTCAGGTGTCTTCTACTCTCTTGTAGGCCTTATCCCTGTCCTGGGCTTTCTTTCTCCTTGCCCATCTCAGAATGTGGACTGTTCTGTGGCATTGTTCTCCTGGTCCCTCCTCTCCTCCACTTGGCTGGTGAGCTTCTTGGCTAGGAACTCTTCTGTCCTTGTCTAGTGCACTCTTGGCCTGCCCTTGGGGAATGTGGCCTGTGGGACTTGGATATGTGACGATTTCTCTGGTTGCCCTGTGCCTCTCCCAGCTGCTGTACCTTTGCCCATTTCCTGTCTTCTGCTGCTCATCCCTTCCCGTCCCTGGTTCCACTGCAGGCTGGTTCCCGCTCATCTTCAAAGGATCATCTGTTTGGAGAAGCCTCCTTGGTCCTGGTACGTGTGCCACGCTCCTCAGGTCCCCCAGCTAGCTTACTTCCCTGTGGATGTGACTGTGCCTCACCAGGACTCTTGGGAATAGCACCAACTCACTTGTCTTTGTGGACTCGGCTTCATTTGATAGGCTGAAATATGAAGGGACAAACTCAAGAAAGAACTGGCCAGCTTGTTAACAGAATCAGAAGGCAGAGGATTGTACTTCCTGGGTTACAAAATAAAACTGTTTCTCACCTGTATCCTATCCAGGTTAGTAAAAGGTTTTCAAAGTAAGATATGGTCTTATTAAAATTTCTAGAAGTAGAAAGGATTACATGAACCAATTCCCTAGGATGAACACATTTATTATGTATTGTAAACATACTAATTAAAAAGAAGGAAAAAAGATGTAGCTCACCGGGTTGGCACTTCACAGGGCCCCCAGCTGGGCAACAGTCTCCTTGAAAAATTAAGAGGATGGTCTTACAGAAGCCAGGTACTTCCAAATCACACTTAATGAAGCCCAGAGAGCAAGGACTGCCTCCCAGGGACAGCAAAGCTACATCTTGGACAGCCATTTAGCTTGAGAATTTTCTTGGCACTAAAGTTGCAAGCCTGGCATGGAAGAGATGGAGACTTTTTGAGACAGGAAGAATTGCCCCTGGTAGGAAATGGTTGGGAAAACTGTCAGGGCTGTTACTGGGCTCATTGTCCAAGGCCCTCACTCCAGGAGATCATGGAAGATGATGTACAAGGAAGGACCTTCCTGGAGTGGATTGAGATGTCTTGGAATACGATAGACTGTAACGGGTTGCTATCCCTGATCTCTGCATAAAATGGCAACAAGTGGAACTGACAGATGGTTGAAATTTTGCCCTTTAAGCCTGATGATGTGATTAAATGAGGCTTCTGGGCCATCTTGGAACAGGTACTGATGCACTTAATTCATATAAAGTAGGTGATGGATGGATTGTGTTGGCTTGGATTAGTATCTGACAAATACTGTCTTCTCTCTCTTAGAGCATAGACAATGGATACAGACAATTCTCCAGCTCCAGGGGTCCCTGCTGACCTTGGTCATGTGACTTATACTGACCAATGGAATTCTGAATCTGAATGTGCCCCAGGTGCCAACTATGCCTTCTGATCATTTCATCTTCTACTGGGAAGCTGCTCTTCCTCCCTGGAAGAGACCTGAGACCAACCTTCTGGGAGAAGCTGAACACAGCCTGACAGGTGTGCTAATCTTCCGAGCTAACCAGCTGCCATGTGGGTGGTGATACATGAGTACTGTTCTGAGAAATAGGGTTTGGAAGGTTTTGTTATGTAGCAACTGCTGACTGATGAATGTTTCTTCAAGTGGGAACAGGTAGTAAACAAAGTGATCATAGCCAAGACACCGGCCTGTGTTCTGAGTCGGATGGGAGCAGTGGGAGAATCAGCCAGTGAGGCTCACAGAACGGGTGTGGGGGAGGTGGAGTGAACCATGGCCCTTGACCCTTGGGCCTGGAGTAAGCGTTGATCTCTAAAAGTTTCTGAGCCCCTCAGCCCTCTACTCCGAGACCCTGCAAGCTGTGCTGGGAGGATCATAAAGGAAAATGATGACCACATCACACAAATATCCTGACGGGATCATTTTCCTTGAATGAAGATGGAATGTGCCTTGTTCTTTTCAGTCATAGAGACGACAAATGTTCTTTCCTGCTGGTCAGCTTTCCTCTCTGCAGGTGATGTCTCTGCCTTGAAGTGTTAGCTGCAGACTTGACGCCCTCCCCTCATTACGAGGCTGTAAAGCTGCCATCAGTGACTGCTCATGTTTTGAGCTAAGAAGAGAGATTAGATTTGTCAAAAAGGGAAAAATTCCACATACAGCAGATTTACTGGGCCCAACAAAAGTTCTTTTATAAAAATTATAATTTTAAATACTCCCTGGAAAGTGGCCTCATTAAATCTTACGCCAGATCATGTATTTAAACAAAATTCAATTTAGTGGACTTGTTGTCTTCTTCAGCTTTGCTAATTAATCGGATGAAAGCTGACCTTTGAAACAGAGTTAACAATTGCCTTGCAAAATGCAGATTCTTCATGTCTGCCCTACGTGCTCCCATCCCTGCCCGCCAGCGCCTCTCTGATGAGGCCCTTTTGGGCCCAAGGATGCGTCTGCCCCAACTTCTGTGCTGTAGGCCTCTGCCACTGCTAGGGCTGGGGTACAGTCTGCCACGTTCGGTCTTCCCTGCCAGACATCGGGGGCAGGGACTGCCTTGGGTTTGTTCATGTCCTGATGCTCTAGTGCTCTTGCAAATGGGCCCCGTGGGGGTGCTGACCAGAACTGACATTCGAGGCGAACTTTCTGGACCTGGTGAAGGGTCATGTCACATCTGCACACACTCAGGTACTCTTGGGATGAGCCCGGTTACTGTCATTGGAAATGAGCATCCCATGGGACATCCAGGGGTAACTCCTGCCCTGGAAACAGAGTCACGATGTGATGTTGACAAACTCATGACCAAAGGCCATATTTCCAGGGCTACAACCTCATGAAGGGACAGGGCTGAGTACTTTCTCCATGTCCCCTGTGTCCACCCTGCTCCTGTTCACACATACGTCCTATGTTCTAACTGTGGCTTAATTTGGATAGTGGCCCCCATGAGTCCAGATGATGAAAATTTGGTCCCTGGGGGTACAACTGGGAGGTGGTGGAGGCTTTAGGAGGCATGGCCTACTACCTGGGGCAGTGTCTTCACCAGGATCAGCAGGCCCTGGTGCTTCCTCTCTGGTTTGTTTTCTGGCCTACGTACTGAGCAGTGTGATCTTCCACCATGGTGTGCCCATCATCAGAGACCAAAGCAGTGAGGCCACTCAGCGCTGGGCTACAACTTCCAGAACTGTGGGCCAAAGTAAACTCTTCTTTTTAGAAGCTGAGTCCCTCAAACATGTCCTTACATGATGGAAATCTGACTAAGACACTATCAAGTCAAGTTGGGTCTGTCAATGGTTCATAATTACACCAACCCACCTGATTCATTTCTTGTCTTCATTTTGAGAACTCAGGTTAGTCTTGATTAGATTGTTTATATACTATTTAGACCTTGAATTACATGTGTATAAGTCATGTGTCAGTGTTTAGGGAGAGGTACTTGGCTCTAGGATTCCTGTGCATACCCTGTGTAGTGCTGAAGTCCACTGTACAAAACAGTTCAGTCGTGTGCCACTTAAATAAATGAAGAGGTAATATTTGCATCACTTGGCGACCTCCTCTTTGTGTGAACATCACTGAGCACTCTAGGCAATACAAACTATTAAACTACTATTGTATATGTGCTCTGTTGACCATAGTGTCATTATGCAACATATGTCTGTATTCTCTACAAAAACTTGTTATGTGCATTATAACGAGTATTTGTTAAAAATACGAAAATAGCTCAAAAATGACAATGACTTGAATGTCTATCAACAGTAGAAGTAAGAAACAAATGTACACAATGGAATCTTACATAGCAATGAAAAGGAATACATTATGATACACAAAAGAATACTCAAAATATAACACTAAGAAAAAAGAATTCAGACACAAAAGCATACCATTTTGTAATTCAATTACATAAAATTTAAAATGAGCAAATTAAATATTGTATGGTGATATAGCTTGCCATTAAATACTTCAGTCGATGACAGACTGCATGTATGATGAAGGTCCCATACAATTATATCTTGTAATGACAATGCAGTACCTGAGTTTGTGTAAATTACTCTGCACGTTCACAGAATGCCATAGTTCCTAATGGTGCATTTCTCACAATATTCCTTTCACTAAGTGACACCTCGATGTATATAAACCGTGCATCTCCCCACAGGCCTCACATTACCTTAAAACCTAATACAATGTGAATGTCATATACACAGTTGTTTTGCTGTATTGTTTAGGGAATTATGACAAGGAAATAGTTTGCACATATTCAATATAGATGCAATCATATTTCCGAAAATATTTTCTGAAAAACCTGTGGTTGGCTGAAGGGCGAATATAGAATTTGTGGATAATGGAAGCCAGACTATTTTTTTTTTTTGGGGGGGGGAGGTCAAATCAGTATATACAGGGAGTAGTATTATTCTTGCATTTGTCAGTCATCAGGAACAAGCATGGACTTGGAGGTGGACGGTAAATGATACAAAGTGATACAGGAAGCAGCAAAAGCTGGGTCCTGTCAATTACAACCTCCCAGGACAGCTCCAAATAATTCCTGGAGCGCTGTGTGTGGAACTTCATGGGGGCTGCTTAGATATGGACAGGATATAAGGAAGAGTACACTACCAGGACTTCTCAAGGTAGCACTTAAAAAAAATCTTTTATTTTTTCCTGTCTTTGGCCCAACTTTGCTGTACAGAGCCAGTTTTTCCTGTACTCCTTCCCCTTTCACTTTTTAAATGAACTCGTGGCACCACTTTTGACTTTGTCTCTTCCATCTTTGTTCAAGGGAGGAAAGACCTAGAATATGTTTAATTGGTGAGCCATTTCTAAAGGAACTAGGACAACGTGCCGCTTGCCTGGATTTCCAGAGCTGGTAAATTCCTAAAAGCTGAGGCAGTGGAAAGACCCGACAAGAGGGCAGAGCACGTCAGCTCTGGGGGCCCCGGCAAGCTGAGGGTGCCCAGGGCCTGGCTGGGAGCGATGGCGTCGCGGCTGTGGTGATGGCATCTGGACACCAGGCCGGACTGAGGCACGGGCTGCGGTGCTGCGCCCAGCTGGCCGGGAGCAGGAGGGTGGTGGGTGCGCTGCCCACACTGCGCAGGGACGGCGGCTGGGAAGCCCCCGCTCACCACACACACCTCTTTTGCTCTTACTGCGGTTTGCACTTGGATGGCGGTCTCAGGCAGGACTGGGATGGAGAGAGGAGCACGGAAAACCCAGACGCGCTGGGCGTGCGTCACTTGTTCTGTCCGCGCTGCTGGCTGTGACTCACGCTATTGCCCCTTTTCCCCCGGCCACCAGAGGCAGAGGGGGATGGGATCCCAGCTGAGTCTGAGCTGGGGTTTCAGTCAGGATGGTATTCGGACCAGAGTCTCTGGCTCTGTTCCTGGCGGCCCGGGGGCAAGTTAGAAAGTAAGAAGATGACTCAGCTGACTAAGGTACAGAGGCCGTTGCTCTGGATTTGGCTCCAGCGCTGAGCTAAACAGTCCAGATCACTGCAGAACAGAGTCCTGCTGCCACGTGCCACGTGACCAAGCCGAACTTTCACTTTCAGCCAGTTTTATGGTTTTTCCAAAAAGTCAGGAGATTCACAACACCCATAGCAGAGGGCTCGGTTGTGAGAAGAAGGTTCCCCCTGCCCTCACCCTTACAAAGAAAATCACTAGTTTCTGCTTCTTCCTGCAGTTTCTGCCTCTGCCTCGCACCCCTCTGCTCAGCTCCGCCCAGCAGAGGGCCTTCTTACCTCACAGATGGGATGCGTCTGACCAGGAGTCCCTCGTAGATGCCCATCAGATCATTTCGTGCAAGTTTAGTTTTTAACAGTGGGAAACATTACAGAGAAAAAGAAACTGCCTTTTTTAACAATCGAATGTGCTGACTCCTGTGTAGTGCCCGTGTGAGAAGTCAAGAGAATGGCTTTTGTCTTCCTATTGCTGTACATTAACAGTAGACAGTCAAGAGCTGCCAGAGGCTGCTAGGGCTGCGTGTGGCATGAGACCCCAGTGGAGCCTGGGTCAGCTCAAACGCTCGGGGCCAAGACACCTGAGTCAAACTGCCTTCTCATTCTTGGAAATAAGATCCCAGGAGTGACCCACCTGTAGTGTGTGCTTTGGAAATGACTCGAAATCATGACTTTGGTGTGAAATAGCTCAGATTTACTTATTTTTAAATCTATATTGTTAAAATTTTTATTTATCTTTTTATTAATATATGTTGGCTGTATCTAATGGGTATATTCATCATGGGAAATTTGTACATAAACACACTATGTCTTAAATCTTTTTACTTTCCCTCCCTCTTTTACTGGACTTTAAAAGTTGACAGTTGATTAAAAAATAGTATGTGTTCCAGTCTATGAACTGCCTTTGTTGTTCCAGCTGTATATTCTGTACACATTGCACTATGTGAGGGATACAGGGAGGGAGGGAAGGAGAGAGAGACACACAGAGAGAGAAAGAGAGAGAGAGAGAGGAGAGACAGGGAGAGAGAAAGAGGGAGACAGAGACAGAGAGACAGAAAGAGAGAGACACAGAGAGACAGGAAGAGAGAGATAGAGGGGGAGAGAGAGACAGAGAGACATAGACAGGGAGAGAGAGACAGAGGGAGAGAGTGACAGAGACAGAGAGAGACAGAAAGAGAGAGAGAGACAGAAAGAGGAGAGATGGGTAGGAGGGGGGGAGAAAGAAAGAGAGAGGGAGAGAGAGGGAGAGAGAGAGAGATGTGACCTACTCTTGCCTGAGTGGACTGAACTTTAAGGGGAGTCCCACCCCACACTTGACCCTTGAGTCTCCTGCAGGGTCTCCGGCTTGCATCCCACACCTGGGGTGGATCTGGTGGATGGAAGGAGATGGGGTTGTGGATAAGGATGCAGTTTTTCTAAACATGGGCAGGTGGTTGACAATTTGCATTATAAAAAAGTTATGTGAGAGTAGGTAAATAGGTTATGTTCTGAATAGGTGAATCAATAGAAAAAGAGAGAAAAACCCAAAACAGATTAGGGATTACAAGAGGCTCGAATGAGTTGGGGAGTGGGAAGCAGCTGCTAAATCATGAAGCCTCTTTTGTGATGATAGAAATGTTCTGAAATGAAGGTAGTGATGTTCCTGTACATTATGAGTGTCCTAAGGTGACTGAAATAAACATTTTTAAAGGGTGAGTTTTATATAATATAGATCTTATCTCAATAATATGACAATGAAATGCACCCCCACAGTTCCCCAGGCCCAGGTGAGAAGCAGCTTGCTAAGTGGGTGGACGCCATCCAGGGCCGCCTCCTGTCTCTTCTTTCTCCTCCCCTGGGGCTGGCAGGTGCCCAGCTGCCCTCCTTTCCCTTCTCCTTTTCCTTCCTCTGCTGTGCCCTGAGGAAGAGCAGCACTGGCTCTGTCTGAAGAAGTCTCTGGGAGGAGAGAAGCCCGAGTTTCTGGGTTACAGTTGGGCTTCAGCGTCCCTGAAGGTTTATGAGACCTGAAGAACAGTCCCCGGTGGGACTGGTGGGTGGGCCCGGGACGGACAGCTGGCAGAAACAGTCAGACACAGAGGCCTGTCTGGATGTCTCCTGCTAAGGCCACCGCACCTCACTTCTGAAAGCTCCACTCTGGGCACGACGCTGAAGCAGAACATCTCTCTGTGGGGTGAGACAGGAGCAGGAGGAGAGTGCACGACATCATCAGCACACAGAGAAGACTAAGAAAGCTGAGGAGTGTCTGATCTTCACAGGTGGGAGGCGATGGTGGGATCTCGGTGATCACTGGTGCCGCTGAGTCTGTCCTGCAGCCGCACACACCTCTGCCTGGCCTTGAAGTGACTCATACCGGCTTCATCATTTAATCTGCGGTTTTTCTTATTTGAACTCTTTTTTAAGTTTCTCTTTTTTAGTTTCCTTTCTCATTTTGGCAAAATACACTCTTCAGTTATTTCTTTGGGAGAGGTCTACTAACTTTAAAAAAAATGATGCCATTGGACAAAGTCTGAGGAGGGCCCCCAAAGAGACAATGGGGCTCCACTCACCCTGTGGTGAAGGTACTTCACTCATGATTGCAGGAGAAGAATCTCAGGATGAGCCAATGAGAGATAGAGACAGATTTATCCGATGAAATTAGAAAGCAAGAGACACTAGGGGAGGGGACTTCAGTTTGAGGAGCTGGAGGGCTTAGCTGTGAAGAGGAGGGGCAGACAGACATGCAAAGAAAGGCCGAGACCAGCTGTTATGGATTTGGGGGTTGGGCGAGAGGCTGGCTCATCATGATCTCCATTCAGGTTTTGCAGGTTGGCTCTGGAGAAGTCCTTATGGTTTGGAGGCAATTTGGTCTCCATGAGAGGAATGGTCCTGCTTGGGGCAGTCGCAGTCTTGTGGAGGCTCTGCCAAAATCCAAGTGGCTATAGGTTTAGGACAATGCTTGGAACCTTCTGAGTGCTCATCAGTCATGGACTGCCCCTCCCAAAGTCTTAATGTAGTAAAGGAAACATATACAATGAAGGTCAGACTTTGTTCTGCTTACTGGACTCTGTTGGCCTAAGTGAAGAATTGTCTTGGGTAGGATACTTAGCTCAGTGGTTCTGGCTTCTGCATGGCAAGCACAAGGTCTTGAGTTCAATTTCCGGTAACTACACACTACAGTGCCAGGCATGGTGGCTCACTCCTGTAATCCCAGCACTCGAGAGGCAGAAGCAGGAGGATTGCTGTGAGTTCGAGTTTTGCCAGGTCTACATAGTGAGTTGAGGCCAGCCCGAACCACAAGGTAAGACCCTGTCTCAAAAAAAAAAAAAAAAAAAAATGGTCTTTGTTTTTTAATTGTAAAAGGAGTTTTCAAGTCCTCAGAAGAAAATACAAATCACACCTTTAATGAGTAACAGGTTAAGGAACTAGGAGTATAATTGTCCTGAATCTGTATGAAGTTGTTTGACTGGGTCAATTACGTTCTGAAAACGACTTTGTTTCCTACACAACCCCTACAGTATGATGGTTTGGCTGGATATAGAATTCCTGGATGGAAATAATTTTCTTTCTGAATTTTGAAGGCAATCTTTCACTGCTTTCTTCCAGTGTTGTCTAGGGCATTTTGATTTATGATCCTTCGTATGTGAGCTGTTTTTTCATTTGATACTTTTACCTTATTTTTTGGATTTAGTGGATATACAACAGAAAAAGATGCTGTAGTGGAGTAGATTTTCATCTGCTATAGTGGCTTTATGAGTAAACTTTTCCTGTAGCAATTTATGAACTTCATTTTGAGAAAATTTCCCAATTAAGTTCATCAGTCATCTTCTATTTTTCCTTTTCTCTCTATTTGGAACCCTCTCATTCATTAATTTTATCTTTTCTTTTTTATTTTCCAATATTACCTTTACATTACACTTAGAGTTTTTCTTAACTTTATTTATACTTTCACTGAACTTTCTACTTCTACAGTCATGTTTTTAATTTCCCAAGGGTCTTTTTATTGTCACTGCTCTTCAGATTTTCCTCTTTCATAATTTTCTGTTCTTGCTTCACAAATGCAATTTTCCCTTTTCCCTATGAAGATAATAATCGTAGCACTTTGAAAAGTTTTCTTTATCCTCTATGATCATGGTGAAGCCTAGGAGCCTAAGGAAGCAAAGGAGGTGGGAGGGTTTGGGTGAGGCTTGCACCTTGGAGCTTCACTGGAAAGTTCACTGAAGAACACTTGATGACCGTTATCTTTTGATCTTCCTTCTTGGGCTGGGTGGAGCCCACTGAGATGAGTCCTTCATTTCTGATATAGAGGAGTATTTAAAAATATGAATCTTACTATTTTTGAGTTGGTTGAAGCCAGCAGGCTAAAAGGGAGCTACTGAGGAGATAATTAGTTATACGCATAGGTCTCAAGAGAGAGGGGGGGACGTTGCACCTTTTCTGGAGTCACAGGGGCACAGTGTTGGTTGCTTGGCAGAGGGAAAGGGTCACTGTAGCAACAAATGCAGAGACAGTGCAATGCAGCAGCCATCCCGGTGCCTATATACCACCAATAGCATCTGCAGGTCTCCTTTGCTTCAATGCTGGCTTTGGATTTTGCTGTCTTGGGTCTGCAAACTCAGTTGCCTATAGCTACTAAAGTTTAATTACTGCTGTCTTCTCCCCTGTTCTCTTCAGTCCTCTGAGTTTATGATTTTAAAATCCTTTAATATAGTTTTAATGAAGTTTCAGGAGGGAGCAAAATTAGATAAATGTATTCAGTCCTCCGCCAGACACCAGAAGACCCTTTAGGAGTTATTTTATGAATACGTTCATATTCCTAATTCTTCTCTGGAGCATTCTAGATCCACAGAACCTAAGAAACCAGCATGCTAGCAAATTAAGATTTTTAAATTACAGCAGCGGAAGCTGCCTAGCTATCAGCTTGCATCCTGAATGACTTGTTCCCATGGAGCATTTCCTGACCACCCTTTCAAGCCAGCCCCACCCTGCCCACTCTGGGGTTCTGCCTGCTGTAGGGGAGTACAAGACCCAGGTAATATCTGCCTGCGAGAAGGGAACTATATCCAGATTGCAAACATTCTGCTGGAGTGTGAGAAGAAGATGAATAAGAGTCCCAGCCTGAGGTGTATTTCATCAATAAGAGTTGGCCTGAAGTGTGCATTGGGGAAGCCCAGGGCAACCATGGAAGGGTAGCCTTGGGAATGGCTCCTGCACATGGAAGCTCCTGGACCAGAGCCGAAATTCTGCAACTTCCTTCCTGTTGAGAGAGTCATTTAACTTGTATGAGCCTGTTTCCTCACTTGTAAATTGGAAACAGAAAGCACAGCCATCTCATAGGGCTGTTGTGGGAGGGACTGTGAAGGCTCTCTGGCTGTTCCTGCCACACAGAAACTCACTACACATGTGATCACTGCCCTCCGCATGGTTCTAGGAAAACATAGCTGGGCATGGACTTGTGGCCTAATCTAGGTGGTAGGAAATGAATTTGGAAAGCACTGATGAAGGCGGTGTGAGGAGGAGCCCTGAAAGGCCCATACAAGATACAAGGAAGTGGGTGTTGTTTTAATGCTCAGGATGGGGGCTGGAGTTTTCAGAGGAGATAGGCTCAGGTATCCACAGGCCACCAGCCACCACTCAGCTCCTCTGGTCCTGATCCCAGCCCACTGGACTCTGAGGTCAGCCTTTGTGCCCAGCTATGCTGACTTTGAGAGAGAAACTTCACTGCTGGGTCTGCTTGGCAGATTCTGCTCTCATGTGCCTAGGCAGCTTAGTGTGGGGTCAGTACACATATCAGCTAGGACTTGACCAGAGTCCAGCTGTTGTTGATCCTGACCTCCCATAACTGTGAGGCCGATGGACCCCTGTGAGCCTGTGGTGTGCGGGAGGTTGAAGTCCTTGTGTGAGGTCTGGGTGGACAAGCTGGACTCTTAAAGAAAGATCAAAGCCTCTGTCCATTTCTGCTGCCCTCAACTTAGTGATGTGTGTCCTGCTGAAGAAGCTGGTGACCTTTTTCACAGAAGTTAGTATATTCCTGAGTGGGGAGACTGGGGGAAGTGGAGGCAGCTACAGGGCCACCTACTGCCCCCCCTAACACATCGGGTTCATCACGTGTGAGCTGAAATAGCTCCTGTTCAACCTTCTGAGCATGAAAACAAATTAGTCACTGCTGGACTCAAGGCCTCCAGACATCATGCCAAAGACCCGCTGTGGTCCATCCCAACTACAAGCATGTAGGCAGGCAATGCTAGGGAACGGAGTTCAGCCCAGTGAGGTGCGGTGACACCACTGATAGTGGGAATCATTCCTTCCCATGCTCATCATGATGTGTGCTAGGGAGGCAGAGTTGGAGCCAGCAAAAGTGAGGGCCAGGCATGGAGTCTGTGTGATGAGCCCAGACTCGGCTGCTATGAGTAATCTTACCAGGAGCACCACAGACTTAGTGCTCCATAAACTGTATTGACCCATTGTCCTTCACTAATAGCACAACACCACAGACTGGGTGAGTTAAAATGAAAAGAGGTTTGTTGGGATAATTTTTCTGAAAGGTCAACATCAAGGGGATTGCATTTGATGACAGTCTTTGCACTGACAGGGTCCCAAGGTGGGTCATGGCATCACAAGGTAAGAGAATAAAGAACATATATGTAGATGCATGTATACTTGTATGTATATGTGTGCACATACATGCACATGCATGTCTCCTGTTTGTTTCTTTTCACAAAGCCACCAGAATTCAATCATGGGGTCTCTAACTCAGATTGGATTACTTTATCTAATCCTGTCACCTCCTAAGAGCCCAGTCCTTAAACATGATAATCAGATTATAATCATAGTATCATCATAATATCTTATAGTGGGAAATGAATGCAATCCATGGAGCTTATCATATGCTTAGATCACACCTGAACTGTAGTGCTTGGTGAAAGCCAGGATTTCAGTGATCAGAAGAGCAAAGCAAGTGTTATGGTGTAGGACATGGGTCATGTGCTCTGGTTTTCGGAAGGAAGCAACAGCTGACCTCACACACTGGTCAGGGAGCAGAGAGCTGCCCTGAGGGAGACTGGAAAGTGATGACTTAAGCATTTTGCTCCCATTTAAGAACTCTGGTTGAGGACAGGGATATTTGCAAAGACAAGTGGGAAGGAAGGTGTGGCTGTCTCTAGGCAGCGGAGCAGTTGGCAAACCTATTGGAATTTGGCAATTTGGGTTAGTGGGCAGCCAACAGTGGACTGAGAAGCAGGACCTTCTTAGTGGCAGCTTGTTTCTTTATCTATGTGTTTTAGTGGCAGCCACCTGCCTGTGCACTGGTGAGGGTAACATTCTGTGGGTCAGAGAGGCCTGTGTGGGTTAAAAAGTAATAGTGAGTACAGCGTCTAAGGACTGGGTACCTGTGGCAGCAGGAATTGGGGGAGAGGATTCAAGGTCACCTGCTGCCACACTTGAAGCTGGGGTGCAGAGTTAAAAAAAGGAATAGTGTATACATGGTCCAAGTAAACAGCAAAGACATACTTAAAAGTGAGGTCAGGAGATCTTTCCTAAGCTCTGCTCTTCATAGCACTGTGAGCCATGGATTAGGCCTGGGAATTTTCCCAGAGACAAGCTTGTTCTGTAGGAAGTTTTGTCACATTCAACACCAGAGTTCCAATGGTTGTAGTCAGATCTCTCCTTACTATTTCTTTCACTAACTTGACCCTTGCTTATATGTACTGACAAATGAATACAAATAAGTGATCCATTGAAAGGCTTGGAATATACGAGAGCACACTTCCAGCATTAAAACATAACCCTATTATTACAGCTTGTATCTCCATAACTCCCAAAGCCTCTCACTGTCATAGGTGGGGCTTTTTAGAGGTGGCTGGATTAAGAGTGTGTGTCACTGGGACTGAGGATGCACTGCTGGGATTAATGGTTCCCTGCCCTGGATGTGGATATCTTGCCCTAAGGGTGGGTGTCCTGGATGTAACAGAAAGCACAGAAAGAGGGTTGCTCTTGCTACTTGCAGCTTCACTCCTTGCTGCCTTCTGCCTATCATGAACCATTTCTTTCCTGTGATGTATCTCTGCCAAAGCATCCTGCCTTGGAGCCAGCTGGCTACAGACTGAAACCTCTACAAACTTTGAGCAAAATAGCTTTTGCTCCAGGTATTTTGTTTCAACAATGTATTAACAAATTTTCCCACATAGGAACATTGGTGGCCTCTGCCCATCAGTGAAGAGGAGGATCACCCTGAAGCCCTGATAAGGAAATCTGCAAGGACCTGTGGATGCTGAAATGTTCTCTCTCTCTCATACACACACACACACACACACACACACACACACACACACACACACACACACGCTGATTGGTGCATCATTTTGTATTTCCCCCAGCAATTCCCACTTGTTCTGTTTCCCTAACAACACCAGGTATGAGATCAGCATGCACCTCAATAGATGTGTCACTGGTATGCCACTGTAGCTTCAATTTGCATTTTCTTAAGAGCTTATGGCATTAAATATCGTTTCATGTGTTCTTTTGCCATGTGCTTCTCTGCCCTCCCCTCTGCAGCCTCTCTATGTCTTTTGCCCATTTTAAACAGGATTATTTGACTTTTGCTATTGTGTTTAGGAGTTCTTCTTGTAGTCTAAATGCTAGTTTTTTTGTCAGGTATGTGCTTTACAGTTCTTTACTTCTGACTGGTAACCTGTATTTCACCCACATAACGAGCTTTTCCAGGGCAAAAGTTCATAATTTTGATAAAAGTATGGTTCATCAATGTCTCCTTTTACAGATTATTCCCTTAATATCAATTCTAAAAAGTCTTTGTCTAGTGATAAGAGTCTGAAGGTTTTTTTCTTTTAGTTGTAGTTTTATGTTTCACATTTAAGTCTATGACCCATTTTGAGTTATATAACGTAAAATTTATCAAAGCTCATGTTTGCTTATGAATTTTCAATTGCTGTAGTTTCATTTATTAAAAAATCATCTTTAACTTTGAATGTTTTAATCACAGGCATTTTAGGATTCTATCTGATAACACCAACATGTGGATCACTTTTAGGCTTGTTTCTTTATCTATGTGTTTTTGGAGACAGGGTCTTTCCATGTAGTGCAAGCTGGCCTTGAACTCACTATGTAGCCTAGATTGGCCTTAAACTTGCACCAACCTCCCTGCCTCAGCTTTAGGAGTTCTGAGGCTACAAGCATGTGCTACAATGTCCAGCTTGATCTTACTTAAAAAAAATGTCATTAGTACGTTTGTAGTTCATGCAGTTCACAATCATCTTGGGGAGTGGTTTATGTGTATATACCACAGCTCCTTTTGTTTTTTTTTTTTTTTTTTTTTTTACAGTAATTGAGATTACTAGGCTCATGTACATGACATATCTTTATTCTACTCATTTCCCCTCTTCTACTCCTGACTTCTTGCCCTTTTGTCTTTGGACCACTTTCTGTATTGGAAGAGATCTATCTTCTTGTCTTTTTTCTATCCATCTTTCTTTTTTTTTTTTTAGATAGGGTCTCACTTTGTGGTTCAGGCTGGCCTTGAACTCAGCCTCCAACTCACATCACAGCAATCCTCCTGCTTCTGCCTCCCAAGTGCTGGGATTACAGGTGTGAGCCACCACACCTGGAACTGTGGTACGTGGTATTAATTGCTGCTGGGCATGAGTCTTCACTCCCAGTATTGTATGTGGTTATTGGGGGATCGAACCCAGGTCCTTGCGCTTGCAAGACAGGCTCCAAAACCACTGAGCTATCTCCGGCCCTCTAGCCATCTTTTAGTATTCTCCTTTATTTGTACTTTTCCTCACTCAAATGAGAGATAGCAGATGGTATGAAGCTTGTGTGTCTGGTTTTATTCACTCTGAATTATATTTTCTGAATGTATCCATTTTCTTGCAAATATCTTACATATATCATTCTTTATAGCAGAATAATATTTCATTATATATAGATACCACATTTTAAAATTCAATCATCTGTCCATGGATACATAGTGTTTCCAGGATTTAACTCTTTCAAGTTGTGTTATAAACATTGGTATGCATGTATCATTGTAGTATGATGCATTAAATTCTTTGGGGAAGATGCCTAGCAGAGGAATAACTGAGTCCTATGGGGTTTCTAATTTCTAGTTCTCTGAGAAATCTCCATATTGATTTCTATAATGGTTGTAGCAGTTTATAATATCATCAATAATTGAGAGAAAAAAAGGAAAAATAGTTGCTTTAAAGTCTTCTGCTCTGTGCCACAGGAAGGAGAAAATAAAAAGAGGGAAAAGGATTCCAGTGATGGTAAGGATATGTTGTGTATTTAGAAAGGGATAACAAGGAAAACTGGGTACAAAGTTGGAAGTGATGCATGGGGATGGGAAGGATCCCATGATGGATATAAATACTGGAGAAAAAGTTAAAGGGAGATACACAAAAAATGGGAAAGTAAAGAAAAATTGAGAACAAGACCCAGAATGAAGTCAGGCAAAGTAAGAGGCTGTCTTAGCTACTTTTCTCATTGCTGAGACAAAATACTGACACCCAAAATTAAAGTTAGAACTTTATTTTGGCTCACAGTTTGTACAGGTTTCAGTCTATAATCAGCTGGCTCTAAGTAGTGTGACATGGTAGAGGGGCAGCGCAGAGGAGTGGCAGTTCATGGACAGAGGAAGGTAGAAAAACATCCCAGCAATAAGCAGTGAGGGACAAGTGATAAGCCACCTTTCTGTCATGTATACTACATCTAGGCTACCTACCCTTAGGGTGGTAATATTCATGGCCTTAATCCTAACATTGCACCATGAATTAATCTCAGCATTGAATCTTTGATCCCAGAAGCTCACCCTCTCGATCCAGCCACCTCTGAAAAGTTTCACCTATGGCAGCATGAGGCTTTGAAAAGACTTCTAGACATAAGCCACAACAGAGAGCTATAAAGGGACAAGAGAATTCCTTTACTCTCTATAAACTATATTGGGAGAAAAAAGTCAAGAGGAAGAGAAACACACAGACATACACATGAAGAAAAAAAGGTAAAATAATGGATGAAAATGTGAGTAAAAATGTACAGGAGGAGGAAAAATCAACAAATAAAAAAGAGAAAAATAAGACAATCAAATAATAATAAAAGAAAGTTATCTATTGTTTTGGACACATAGCTCTTTTCCTTAGCCTAGGGCTAAAGAGCAGAGCTCAGGCCAGGTAATGTCTCTGTTCTCACTAGAAGTCTAAGGTGACAGCTGGCTCTCAGATTGGTGTGGGTTTGAGATCTGATTACTGCAGGAATACAGCAACAGTGTGAGCTTCCAGTCTTGTACAACTTGGGCTAAACTTAGCCTCTGACTGCAGGAACCTGGCCATTGTTCACCAGTCCCTGTCAGTGCTACACCCCACCCCACCCTGCTCCAGCTGTGAGCACTCTCCCTCCCCTGTCTTTGATTCATCCACTCTGGGAACCAGGCAGTGCGGAGCCTGCTCGAACTCAGCCCCTCCCTACAGTGGTGTCCAGCTCTTGCTCTGGGGTTGTGCTGCCAACACTTACACTGAGGTCACTCAACTGTTGGTTGTGGAAGGCTGCTCTGGAAGTGAGGAGAGAACTGATTTGTAGGACTTTTTCCTTGCAAAAGCAGCTGGCCTGTCTCTGGGAAGAGTCCTTGTAGATGACCTCTCCCCTTTAGGCCTTATGGTCTTTGTTACATCGCTGCTGAGCCATATGTTCTGTAGTCTTTTGTTACATTTAAGGTCTTGGTGCCTCAGACATGACTGAGCTCATCAGACCTGAGTCACTGGGGCAGCTCAAGAATTTCTTTTTTTCTCATACAGTTTTGTTACTCTAACCTCCTTGTTGTATGCAGATGAGGTGAAACTCTCCACTATATTAACCAATGAGACCTGTAAACTTTGTGACCAATAAGATTGCTGTTGCCCTTATGTAAATGAAGGATTGAAACCCAACTTTTCAACCAATAACATAATGCCTAGTTTCTATAACCTTGCCCCTCCCCTATATTATAAGTAACCCAACTCTGGCTGAGCACGTAGGCAGTCTCTTTGCAGCTGAATACCAGCTGGTGTTAAGAATAAAGCTGTACATTTTGTCTCTGAGACTGTAGAATGCATCTTCCATTCTCCTGGACTATGTAGGTAGGAGCTGCATACACTGGTTGGCACTTCACCACCAAGTTTTCCTTGCTGGTTCCAAATGCCAATGACTCAGTCCCAAGCAGTTCTCCCTTTCTCTGTGGGCAAAAATGTTAGTTTCGCTTTGCTTACCAGCTGGTGTTGCGTGGTTTCTCTTCCATGATGTGGTGTTTCTTCTGTACCACTAACTCCCATTTTCCTCTCCTTCATCAGTTCCCTTGTGACTCCTGGGTGACATCTGCTCACCTTGGTTCCTCTCCCAGCTATTGCCCAAACTCTACATGCTCTCCTGAAGAAGCCAAGTTGCTGGCACTCACTGCGCTGCTGGTTTGGGACTCTCAGCTCCTGCCCCTTGTGGTGTACTTGCTCATCATGTTCCTTTGAATGCTGGCCATTGTGAACCAAGTGTGGTAGGGACTCTAGGCAATATTCTCTTTTCCAAAGTCTTTAGTATAGCCTCCAGCAGTGAGATGGGATAAGGACAGATCTCTAATTTTTTTCAGAGGCTGAGGTCCTGAAACTGAGTTTCGTGTGATACAAGGATTAGCTTGAGTCTTTTAAACTGAACTTTTAGAGAATAGCCTTCTCAACCAAGACTCCAGGGTGCTGTTAAAACCCATCTTCCTATGTGAGTTATAAATTCCAATTTTTATTTCCCCAGCACCCAAATTTCTAGTAAATTGCATTTCAGATACTTTCGGCTTTTTCATCAGTAGTCCTGTGCTGGATAAGAGTAGGAACACCCTGAGAATCCAGGGAATGATTCCTTAATTTCCGGTTCCTTCTTATGTTCAGGAGTCTGGACCCATATATTATCTTGAAAGAACCATGAGTTCTGTTGCTGTAGCCTTGTGATATTTCTTGAAAGTTCTCCAAAACTTTAAGGTCATTCTCAGCCTAGTCTCTGCATCCTCTCTCCTGTAGTACGGTGGCCTGGCCCAGGCCCAAGAAAGTCTGTAGCCAAACAATTGGTTCAACCCCTTCGCTGCAGGACTGAGTGCTTAGGATGTATCTCTTCATTGTTTTGAGATCTTTTGTCATACTATTTTCCTTCAGGATATTTTGTTTTTAGTTGCCCTTGGCAGGAGTGTTGGTCTGCTCTCAGATACTCAGTCACAGCCAGAAGCAGAGGTCCTCAGAGCCCATGTTTTGATCAAATCTGTCTTTTTCTTGGATTACTTTATACTCATCAGAACTCATTGTCTAGTTTTCATGTAAATATGCCCATGAATGATGAAGAACTTATTAACAAAAGGATGCACACACATACACACAGAAAAACACATTTAACTCATACTTTACATGAAATATACCTGTGTTTTTCTATTTTTACTGCATTTGTCAGAAAGCAGTTACCCTGGATACTTTTCAGGTAATGGTTTGGTTCTGATTTAAGCATAAATAGGAAAAAAATATCACCACCATGAGTGTCTGCTTCCTTCTGTGACCTGGGTGGCAGGCAGGTGTCACACAGAGTCAGAGAGAACCGTGGGCCCCTGGACCTAGGCCAGCTACCTGCTGGGTGCTGGCCTGGTCATCCGGAGTGGTGACCACTCTATCTTAAGTGTGCATTGTACCTTTCAGTGCTTTTACATCCATTGGCTCACCTGGGCCAGTGTGTATCTGGGAGGGTGTGAAGTGGGCAGGAAAAGCCCACCAGCTTTCAGGGTGGAGGCCTGTCTGCCATGCACACTCAGTCTTCCTTTCATGCCTCCCTTTGCTATTGGCCACGCCTTTGCCAGCCCTCCATGCCTACCTGCTGTTGAACTCAGTGGGGTCTTCTGTCTCCCTATGGACTTATCCCTCTGTTCCTGTGACCTGTGGTCTTCCCTCTACCACACCCATTCTTCAGTTTCTTGATCTTCTTATCTCTACAGTGCTGAATTTTCAATCTAAATATTCCTTGTTAGATTTTCATCTCTGTGACCAAATATCTAAGTAAAACAACTCAAAAAAGGTAGTGAAAAATCTATTGATAACTCTTCTTTCCTCATCGTATTTCTTTACCTTTTTGTTTGGATTTCCTTTTTCTTTCGCTCTTCCATATCCCAGTTTACCTTTTAGTAACAATATACTACAGTTGATTAAAGAGTGAAAATTTTAAAACAAGTTTTAATGTACATAACTGGTGTATGGTTGAATCTGTTAACACTGATATAACCACTGGGATTCTCTCTTTGCTGCATAGTGATTAATTCCAATTCTGTTAAGTAGAGTAGGTTGAAAAGGTGGATAAATATAAAAATGTAAACAAACCCAAGTTTATATCACTGGAAAACGGAGACTAGCCTTTATGGCTTGTATCTGAATGTCTCCCCAAAGCCTCATGTGCTCATAGGTTGGGGTTTTAGTTCACGACTGTGTGATACTGAGGTTAAAGGTGTGATAGCTAAATTGATTTGGCATAATTCTAGGTGTTGGTAATGGGCAGAACCCCTGTGGGTGTAGTGTAGCCTGCATGGAATATAATTGGAGTCTAACTGCTGCTGTTGCTGGCTACTTGCTGCCTCCTGCACGCTCTGCCATCAACTTTTTCTCCTTTGAGACAGCCCTCTGCCATACCACTCTGCCTTGGAGCCAGATTATGGGCTGAAACCTCTATCAACTGCTAAGTTAAAATAAAATTTTCCTCCTTAACTTTGAGTGTGAGCTTAAATAAAGCCTTCTTCCTTTAAATTTGGATATCAAGTTTTTTATCTCAAAAAGGACAAGATAGTAACTAAAGAAATTTCCATACTAGTAACATAGTCTTCCCACTCTAATTGACCAAAGAGCCTCAGAACATAAAAAAAATACATGCATAAGGAAACAAGTCAAAAATTAAGTTATGTCATATACTGGTACAAATTCTTGTTGTTGAGTACAGTCATGCTGTGTATATGTAATGTACCAATAAAAATTTCAATAAAAAAAATGTCTCCAGAGACTCTCAGCTCCACTAAAGCTGGAGATAGAGCATCAATGAGGGTGGGAAAAAACCCAAATAGCTATATGAATTGATAAAAGAAAAATAAAACAACAACAATGAAACAGATCAGTAAGGTATTTGGTGAGTTCAAAGATGATATAACTAAATAGATGATGGACTTAGTAATCAAAATGTTCAATGAGCTTAAAAAAGATACAAATAAAAGTATAGCTGACATAACAAAATGGTATAAATAATGAATTACCAGTTTAGAAAATAATTAGAGTACATGAAAAGAAACCAAACAAATCCAGGAGATAAAAATTCTATTGAAAGTATGAATAGAAGCAGAAGTGATGAGCATGAGGAAAGGGTGTCAAAGTTAGAAGATACAGGTGACTGTATACTCAGAGACACCTTAAAAACAACATGAGATCATAAAAGTGGGTCCAACATCTGCTAGTTGATGCAAAGAAGACTAATCAAATATTAATTGGAATTAGTGAAAAGTCAGAAGATAGAACAAAGGGATAAAATATCTGTTTATAGATATAAAAGAAGGAAGTGTTCCAAAGATAGGAAAAGAATTTAGCAGATAAGAGAGGCATATGGAAACCAGAAAAGAATATCTCTAGAATACATCATTTTCAAAATCTCAGATGTTCATGACAAGGGAAGAATTTTAAAAGTTCATAGAGAAAAGCAACAAATCACTTATAAAGACAAACCCATTAGAATTATAGCAGACTTTTCAACACAAACCTTAAAGACTAAGAAAACTTGGAGTGAAGTGCCTCAAACCCTAAAAGAAAACAGCTCTCAACTGAGTTTAATATGTCCTATAAAATTATCTTTCTAAACTGATGGAGAAGCAAGGTCTTTTATGACAAAGAGCACCATAAAAACTTTATGACCAAGAATATTCTCAAGAATATTTTAGACAGAGAAGAGCAGCCAACAAAACTAGTGGAGTGGACACAGCTGGCAGGGCGAGCAGTGATGCAGAAGGCAAAACAAAGTGGAATTGACAGCAGAAAACTGCAGTGACAGAAATAAGTCAATACCCTTCAGCAATAACTCTCATTGGAATGGTCTCTACTCCCCAGCCGAAAGACCCAAATTGGATGACTAGGTTTTAAAAAACCCTAACAGTACACTGCATAAAGAAACACATTTAATCCAAAAAGAAATTCATAAACTAAACTTAGAATGGAAAATGATATTCCAAGTTATGAGACCCTGAGAAAAGTCAAAGAAGCTATCCTATTTTTAAAGTGAACTTCAAACCAAACTGATCAAAAAAGGAAAAGATCAGTCTTTATTGGGTAAAGGAATAATTCAGTGGAAAAAGTTAAAAATTGTAAATATATATGCTCTAAATAAAAGTGCACCCAACTTCACAAAACAAACACTCCTAGACAAAAAAGATCAGGTAAAAATAAGCACAACTGTAATGGGGGACCTTGATACTGCACTATTGCAAATAGATTAACTAGACAAAAATACCAACAACAAAGAAAATCAGAGCTGAACTACATCTTTGAAAAAAATGCACTTATTAGGTATCTCCAGGTAGTCTCACTGAACAGTGACAGAATACATATTCTTTTAAGCAACACATGAAATTTCCTCCAAAACAGAAAACATCTTAGGCTACAATGCTTTCTTAAATAAATACAAAAGAATTACAACTATCCTATGTATATTTTCAGGTTGCAGTGTAAGAAAACTAGAAATCAATTACATAAAACCATAAGAAGGACCAACACTCTCATCACAGTCAAGGTTGAGGAGTGACATTTGCTAGCAGCAGCCAGGACTGGGACATCTGAGCCAGGACATGGTGGCCTTGCTGACAGGCCTGTGTCTGGAGGCTGGTCCACACCATGTTCTCCTGCTAGTTCATGCTCTTGAATGGCCTTCAGCTGATCCCTCACCTCTCCTGTTCCAGGCCCAGAGATATGGATTTCTGAAGCCCCCCTGGCGACCTCTGCACTTGTCCCTAGTGTCATTAGGTGAGGCTGGCATGACCCAGGAGAAGTTACCACCCTGGGGACCAGGACAGGAGGAGGGTGGCAGGCCATAAGGAAAAATAAGGATGTAGGACAGCTCACATAAGGTTATTGAAATCTTTTCTCAGCTCGGGTCAGAGTAAGGAGAAGTTAGAAGTCAGAGGGCTGTTTTAATGAAGGGACTATTTACACGGTCCTGTGTGTAGGGAAACCCAAAGTGTGTGCATTCTCTTGAGCCGCAGGAGTTTGTGGCCTGGGTATGGAGAGGGTCATATGGAGAGGTTATGGAAAGCTCAGAAGAAGGGATTTCCTGAGGATAAGTGGCTGTCTTGTTCCTGAGAAGAGAAAAGAAACAGGGTTCCCCCACCTCCATCCTCTGATCTCCCTCAGGGAGCCCTTACTGGCCACACTGGCTGGGGAGCCAGGCAGAGGCAACCATGGTGCTGACCTGTGCAGGCAGCCAATGGGGCAGAGGGCAGGGGCAGTGACAACACACAGCAGGGGCAATTTGTGTGAGAGCCAGCAGCCTGGAGTGTAACTGCTGGCGTCCCTGCTATGGGTACATCTGTGGTCCATAGTCCCACTCTGGTCTGGCTGCCAGATCCTAGGACCCCTAGCTGGGCCCCCGAACTCTGATATTCCCAGGGCATCCAGCTTTCTCTCTGGGGCTGCCCTGGATTCTGTAGGGGTCTGTTTCCCTAGTACCTTTTCTGTCTCCTTCTTCTTGAGCCAGTAAAGGTAACATCTGAGACAGGAAACAGGATGGAGATGAGTCAGTCAAGAGATAGTTACGTCTTTTGTGGGGCCACCGAGGCAGAAGCAGTCACTCACCCACCAGCAGCTGTGACCAGAGGCAGCACAATGGCGAGGCTCGTAAGCATCAAAACCCATTTGTGGTTGTGAAGGTTCTTGGCTGGAGGTATGAAAGGGAGGAACCCGGTGTGTGGAGAAGCAGGGCTGTCTCCACTTAAGAGAAGGCCACTCATCCCTCTTCTTGTCATTGACCTGCTCAGTCCCCTGTATACAAACATTGTTTTTGGACCTATTCTGTGCCTGGCACATCTCAAGACATAAATGAGTCATGAGTCTGTCTCTCCAGATGCAGGATAAGTAAACAATTCCAGGGTGTTGCCCACAAGAAATAGGATGTGCCTTGGGTAGAGAAGGTGATAACAAAGAAGGATGACAAAGCTCTGAGGATAGGAGCTACTCAGAGAAAATTACTCAAGAAACAGAGCCTGGAATGGGATGGTGAGAGACAAACAGGCTTGGCCCCAGAGGTCATGAGCAAAGCTGCTCTGGAAAGAGGACATGCTAGTGGGGAGGACAATGCCGCCCATTTGACCAGAGCGTCCCCAACTGGACATGACTGAGAGTCAGCTGGTGCTCACATGGGGCCTCGGAGGAGTCTGGGTGGCTCCTGAGGGAGACTGGAGCCACTGGGGTTGTCGTGAGTCAGTGCTCCCCGTGCAGAAGAGTTTTCTGGTAGAGGGGTGAGATGTAGCCAAGACTGAAGGAAGGTCAAACAGGAAAAGCTACCACAGCACAGGTGAGAGATCAGCACGTCTAGGAAAACAGGAAGTTAGAGTGAAAGCACAGAAACGTATTTCAGAGTCATTTAGCCCATCATGATTCCACATAGTCCAAGGGAGGAGGAGGTAAAGGGGATTCCTGGCACAGAAGGGTAGGGGTGGGGACCTGTGCTGGGCAGGGCCTTGACAGCACAGCAGGTTTGGAGAAAGTAGAGACAAATCTCCAGCATCTGACTTTGAGAGTTTAGGAACAGATGGCTCCACAGCTCTGAAGCTAGACATGTGCATCAAGAGACTCCACAGGGGCTACTTGCTCCTCCAAGAGGAAGAAGGGCAAGAAAAGTTCCAGGTTGGGGGAGACAAAAGATGGATAGAGACAGCCCATGGCCATGAGGAGGAGGAGTGTGAAGAAGGAGGCTGGATCGGAGGTCACTGACCTGGGCAGAGGACAGGGTCATTGCAAGACAGGAAGAGCGCCTTGCAGTTGGCACATTCGATGACCTCCATTTTATGTTTGATGTCTAGAAGAGATAACCAGGAGCCTCAGAGTGAGTAGAGATCGCCCCCCGCCCCCTCAGGCCCGGGGGCTGGGATGTACTCACCACACGACTCACTGCAGGCTGCAGAGAAAGGTGAGATGGTGAAGAAACAGAGACTCTGGGGATGTAGATAGAGCTGGGAGGGGTCGGAGCATATGATCAGGAAGTGGAGGTGGGGAAGGTATGGCAGGCACCCAGGCTGTAAGTGAGGAAGGCTGGGGCTTCCGGGGCGGGCCCACGAGGGGCTGCAGATTGGATTCTGCAGGGATGAAGGACTAGGTGGTGGGTAGGGGCCAGCTTATCTCTTACCCTGCACCTTCAGCTGCGCAGCTCTTTTGTTCAGCCTTTCAGCAAAGAGGTCTTTGTGGTTTTGAATCTCTTTCAGAAGTGAAGTTTTGTCTGGGTGGAGAAGGAGGGAAAGATGCTGAGTTTGTGACTTATTAAGGTTGAGATTTGAAACTGTATTTCAAGCAGACTTTCTTCCCAGCACCTAGAGACAGACTACTTCTGTCCCTTGACACTCTACTGGCTCTTTCTTAGCCCATCCAAAGCTGCTCCTGGGAATATGTTGGAGTGTCAAGTTCTGTCAACCCCAGCCCTGGGACATGAGTCTCCTTACCATCTCTAAACTTCTCAATGGCTTGGTCTACTTGTTTGAAGAATTTGGCCATCTCTTCTTCTACAAGGTCCTGATCTGAGGAAGGAATATGGGAAGAGGGGAATTAAGAGAGTGAGGACCAGGGAAGGTAAGGAGCCAACCCTGATTTCTGCCTTTCTGGTTGTGCCTCACCAAGGTACTGGGGTCGGAGCAAGATGCTGTCCTCTTGCAAGAGGGAGTGGAGGCTTTGGGAGAGATGTGTGGGTGGCCCTGGGGTGCCCCAGAGAATCTGCAGGTCATAGTCAAACAGTGCAGGCAACTCTGGCCAGCAGCCAAGGCAGTTCTTCCCACTAGCTCCTGGCAGGAGGCAGAGGAGCAGGAGAGGCAGCATCTTCCAGACTCTTCCTTCCATGCCCGGCACCCCCTCCTACAGTTCCATGTGGAATGCTGCAGCCCTGTTCCCTGGGAACCACATTCTCTTGCAGAACAAAATACATTCTACAGGGTCAGGGGAGGGGCCGCTGTGACAAGCACAGGCTTTGGTATCAGACTCCAGTAGGATCATTGATGTGAAGTTACCTCTCTGAAAATGCGGCTGCTGGTGTTGGGTAGGGAGTGGTCTCTTGAGGATCTGGGGGATGACTGTGTTGTCCAGAGGGTGGTGAACCAGTATTTGGATTGTATTATCATGTGTGAAGTAGTTCAGCGGGACTGGAATTCAAAAGGTTGTGAAAGAGCACCACAGCAGGCAGGATAGGTATGATAGAAACAGACAGCCATGAAGGAAACTTGTGGCAAGTATATTTTCACAGCATATGCCAAACATCAGCTGCTTTGTGCCTCTTATGACAGTACAGGCAGAGTGCAGGCAGAGTTCTAGCCATCAGTGTGCAGAGGGCAGAAAGAGAAGTGACTGTTACAGCAGTTGTTTTGTACAATGTACTGTGAAGAAAAGTGAAACTCCTTACTGTTCAGTAAAGAAAAAGCTCCCAGGATCCTTCAGGGTCTGAGCTTTGTGTTCTGTGCCGTGTTTTTTAACTTTCTGAGTAACCTGGGCTAGATTAGGAACAGCCGAGAATACTTCCAATTTGGACAAGAGACAAAAAACAACAGTGGAATTAAAATCAAAGGCAAACCTCAACTGTAGAAAAAACAAAGAGTACTGAGGTTTGGGGAAAGCAGAGGACATAGGACTCTGCCTTAATGAGATAGAATGTTGCTTTCACTAGACAAGATGAGGCTCCTATATAAATGGAAAGTAGAATAAGAAAGAATTATTTGGAGGTTAAACATATAACAGCAGGAGTCTAAAAGCTTAAAAAATGCTTGGGAGATAAAACTTTCAAAATATTTCAGACATAAGCACAAAAACCAATGAGAAATAAGAAAGAAAAGATAAGATTAGATGATCCATGAGGTCTAATATCCAGCTAATTCAAGTTCCAAAGAGAGAATGAAGGAGGGGAAATTATTATAGAAGAACTTCAATATAAAGTATGTCGAGGGAGGAATTCTATTGTGTAGGAAGGGAATGTGCAGGGCAGGCATAAAGGCTTGCTAACATAAAGAGCAGTTGCAATGGTAAATCCAGCCCATCAATCAGGCAAGCTCTGTGGTTAGCGGGATATTTTGAGTACTGCTGAGCTGTTCCTCCCACTGGCTTTGAGCAGTCAGGATTAAGGAATATGCCTAATTTTTATTGCTTTTCTTCTCAGGCAATGTATCTGCAAAGGAATGGCTTGATTCCCTGGAACTGAGGTGAGGAGAAGCAGAAGTTCCTTCCCTTGGAGCTTTGGGTAGGTCCAAGATTCAGGTTTGAGTTACAAGGGTGGGATGATAAAAGTAAGTCTTATTTCTACTCTTGCTAAGAAATGGAAGGGACTGCTTGGCACTAGATTACCATGAGCACGTGTATAGGTTCTGTAGGATGCAGT